>JAHDVE020011626.1:0-19223 GCA_022606495.2 Halesus radiatus | reverse complement strand
AATATTTCATAATAATCTAATGCAAACTACCTCTACTTGTCTATAAAATATAATAAATCTATAAAATATTAATAACCAAATTAAATCTCCAAGTAATAACATTCTAATAACCTAATGCAAACAATTTTTTTCACCTAACCAAGTCTTCAATTGTTTTTAATTTCAGTGAGTAACATATTTAAACAGTTAGAAATCATGTAATCAAACATTTTTTGTTCCTATTTATTTGTATGCCTAGGAACAATCAGTGCTTCATCAAAATTGAGACGAGTGTTATAAGAATGTGTTCTAGCTATATATGTGGTTATTAACGTGTTGAAATACAAGTTTGTACCACAGAAGTGCTCTTACAACTCTCAGAATAAAGATTTGGTCAGCAAACACGGCTAAATCCATTTCACTAGGGCGATAATCAAAGCATCTACCACTCTGGAACGTGCCGCAAATGAACAATATATTATTTTTAATGATTAAATAGTGAAACAGTACAAATTAATCAAATAAAATTTATTTGCGCACACCGGGATTTGAACCCGCCACCTCCGGATTCGTAGCTGAGGATCGCAACCACTCAATCAGAGAGGCTGTCAAAAATGTAGTTTAGACATGACTATAGATCGTTGCTCAATCGGCAACCCTGCCCGTTTTGCACCAGAGCTGTGAAATCCGCCGTAACAACTTAAGACAAGAAAGTGACCAAACTATAAATTTCAGTCAATTATCGCCGCCGGTTCCAGCTAACTGAAAAAGCCTATATCTGCACCATGTACCGAGAGGCCATTAAATGGATTCCCAGTATATATCTTCACTCTTTTTGCCTTTTTTCCAGTCGTAGATTGTCTTAATACAGAGTTATAGCTGCGGTTACAGCGCCAACGCGGCCGAACTGAAAACTAACTCTATTTTGCGCTTATTCAATAAGGATGGAGTGAACCTTTTTAGCCCTGAGATATGTTACGACATTAAAAGACATATTCAGTCTACCAGCAATTTACGCGATGGGAATTGAAAATTATATGCCTTGGTTTCTTGGCAGCTCCACCTCATGGTGTACCTATTCCATTCTATACAATATATTTGTAGTTGAGTAATGTTGATAGGAACCATAGTAATATGTAACTACATCATCATAAGTAATTATTTACAACCGTAAATATCACAGGTATCCAACAAATTAAAGATAAGTACCATTTTTACCATGTCTGAACCGGGGTGAGTAGGTGTTTAGATGAAAATTATTATTTGAGGGGATTTCAGAAAGTTGTCCACTGCCCCTCTCCTATATAGCCGTGTTCATACACCGCGATCCTAACGTTCAAAACAGTTCCAACAAAAAAAATAGCGAGCAAAAAAAAGAGCAAAAAAAATCAACTGGGACTATAACAATATTTCCGGCATTTGCATTACGTTCAATCATTGCTCAATGCTATTGCGTCGCACGCCTCGTGAAGTCAGGAAGGAGTTTATAAATATTGTGCAAATAAAAAAGCAGCATTTTAAAATAAAATTCGATTGATTTTGTTTTTATGCAATTGATAGTGTGTATGATCATTTTATTTTATTTTTTATATTAACGTACCATTGTCCAATACATAAAATACACAACAAGAAATGAGATAAACAAATAAGAGCACACACGTACTACATGAATGATGCACTTACAAAAATATGCATTTGAGAGAACATTCAAGTCAAAGCCTGAACATGGTTTTGGTAGTGATGTTAGACACGTTAAATGATATTCTGAGTAGATTATTTTTGTTAAGCCTGAAAAACCTATTTAGACTGGGACAAGAATTTCAAGGTCCTCGCTTGAGTTAACAAGGCTCGACATTTTGGACAATAATTTATTCTGATGGTTATAGATTACATCATGCCTACAAAGGTAAAGCGTCACGTGAAACCAGGCCGCTAGCCTGCTAAGTCTAGCTATAGAATATTGATTGAAAGGGTATAAATGAAAACAAATCATAAAATATGGGATATGCGAGGGGCATTTATGAGTGAAAGGGGGTCCATGAATCAGATTTTCTCGTTGCGTATGCTCACAGAGAAGAGTCTGGCGAAAAACCAGAAACTTTTCTGTGCTTTTGTAGATCTACAAAAAACATTCGATCGAGTTGACAGAAAAAAAAGTTATGGAAGGTGTTGTCCACGTATGGAGTGAATACAAAACTTAAACAGGCAATCACATCTCTGTACGAGGTAAGCGTTACATGTAATAGGGGAAACTGTGATTTTACGGGGTGTTTTGGTGTTAAGCAAGGCTGCGTAATGTCACCGTTATTATTCAATCTATACATGGGTATGTCTGCAAGAATTAAAAGAGGTGGGTTTGGGCGCAAAAATGAGTAATCTGCAAGTATGTTGTTTGTTGTAGCTAATGATGCGGTGCTGATTGCTAACAGAATGGAAGATCTACAGTTCCTCATATCTAGGATGAACGAAGTATGTATGAAGAATGAGCTAATGATGATTGTAAGCAAGTCTAAAGTCATGGTGTTTGAAAGCGAGAGTACGAAAACAGTGTGCAATGTAGTTGTGAATGATGAATACCTGGAGCAGGTCGATGAGTTTGTGTATTTGTGGAAGTATGTTTACGAGAGATGGAAAGCCTGATAGGGATATTTAAAGAAGGGTGAATGCAGGAAACTCCATTATCGGAGGACTGAACGCGGTTGGCGTGAACAAAAAGTTGTCCAAAGAAGCAAAACTAGCAGACCACAATGGAGTGCTGATACCAACCTTGATACATGGCAGTGAGGCATGGAACTAGCATAGAAAGGATGAAAGTAAACGGAATGCTGTAGAAACGAGATATCTGAGACGAATGTGTGTAAAACCATGTATGATCGTGTGAAAAATGTTGAGATTCGTAAAAAATGCAAGCGTAATGAGTAAGATTAAGAAAGGGACTCCTATATGGCTTGGGCATGCAGAGCAAATGAACGAAGTAAGAAGTGTAAGGAGAATATGTGACGCGAATGTGAATTAATATTTATGAAGCCGGGGACGCCGAGGAAGACGTGGTACGATCAAATGAATCTAATACTTGAGTCGGCCCATGTCAGAAATTAGAATAACAGAATGGAATGTGTGATACGATGTATAAATGAAGCAAGAAGTGCGTGCCAATACCTAGTTGTTTGGTGGTCCGTCCTCTCTGCCTACACCTACCGCGAAACGACGTGATGCTTTAGTTAGTTCTTGTATTTTTATTAAGTTTCTTGAAGGAATTTAGTCTTAAACCTAAAATAACAATTTATTCCATTTCATATTCCGTATTTTACACCTGCCAACAAACAAATCAACTCAATATTTAAAAGCATTTTTTTGTTTAAAAAATTGAAGAATTGTCCTATTATCGCATACTTTGCTTAATATTTTTAAGTTTCACTTCAAGATTTTAAGGCACGTGACAGTTTTGGCTCACTACAAATGCAATAAGATATATAAATATATGGTAGGTACACACCATATAGATACCAACCTAATAATTCATTTAGATTTCTAGTAATAACAGATTTTTTTTAAAAAGGGAATTGATTTTTCTGATGATTAGACATGGGTAGAAAAGTGATTTAAACATCACATAATCAGATTATAAAACCGTGTAAGGCAGTAATTCCTAAAACGTATTATTACGTATTAATTTATTCAGGTGTTTGAACAAAACTATGGTCTGAATCCTTCAACTTCAATTTCTTAAAAATAATGCATTCATCTCGGACCGTCAAGGCTCCAACATCTAACACAATCCGGGGAGAGATGTAAAACTTTATATCGCCGACGATCACCCACCACCCACAGCCCAAGGTGACTGTAGGCGAGATTGGGAATAGGGGAAGGGGAGTGGGAAAGGGGAGATGCCCCAAGAATATATTTTCCTTTCCGGATTTGAAATTGTTTGACCATCGACACATATGGATGCTATTGGATATGCAAACAATGCACATAATATAAAGACTGCAGGGGTACAAAACAGTGGTGAACGGATGGATAAAAACACAATCTGTTTCACTTCAATTTACCAGACTTGACGACTTGACAACTTTCCATTTTTTTTTTTCTAGATACAATTTTGAAAACAACTTTGTCATAGCTAGAGGTGCCCATATTAATTTTTTGTAGTAGGTACCATTTAATATATGTACATAAGTAGGTGCCTAACATTTATTTTATGTATATAAGTAGGTACCTACCATTTAGTGTATGTACATAGGTAGATGCCTACCATTTATTTTATGTATATAAGTAGATACCTACCATTTAATGTATGTACATAAATAGGTGCCTACCATTTATTTTATGTGTAGAAGTAGGTACCTACCATTTAACATATTATACGTAATTAGGTCCCTACCATTTAATGTATGTTCATAAGTTGGTGCCTACCATTTATTTTTTGTAAATAAGTAGGTATCTACCATTTAATGTACAACTAAATAAATAAGCATTCAAATTCCTTAGCAAATTAATAGAAAAATACATCGTGGTCATAAATTCATCGTAATTTTGCAATATCTTTAATTTATTTTTACAGTTCTTTTTTCTTAGGGTTGGCACAGCTTTTTAGCTTTTATGGAAAGCACGCCACTGATAAGTAGGTACCTACCATTTAATGTATGTACATAAGTAGGTATCTACCATAGATTTTATTTTCCATTCCTTTGCCATTGCTCGATGAAAATTTTTACATATAATAACATTTTTTACATCAACAAAATTAAATTAAAATGTTATCTATTTGAATAATGTATAAACATGGTATACTTACCTCTTATTAGTTTTTCAACATTGAAATTTATATCTTCCAAGTATTACCTAGTTTGTAAATAATTATTTCTGGTAACTAGATTAGAATAGCCAGTTACATCAAAGTCTTCCTCTTCCTTCTGCTTTGCCTTTCACATTTCCCTTCATAATTTAAATCACCACTGTGTTGTTATTTATTTTGAAAAAGTACAACTCTCCACTGTTGAAAGTTACACAACGAATCTGAATCTTTTCATATTCCATAACAAGTATAAATGTTTTAAAATTAATTTTTTTTAGGTAAATAGAATTTTATAATGTTACTAAGTTCTCCAAGTATTTTAGTATGTAAGTATTGTTTCGGCGTTCAAAGCCATTTTCAAACTTTGGTTAGGCAACATTGCAACGACTCACTTATATGGTTTTATTTATTCCCACTCAATTTTAATTTGGAGGGTATTTAAAATGATTTATTACCGATAAAACCGATTTACTTTGAAAATAATTGTGATAATTAAAAATTGTGTATTCTGTGGGGCAGTTACCTTTGAAAGCTGTGAATTTAATGTGTTTGGTAACACAATGAATTATTTTAAGGAATTATTTTGTTTAGGTTTTGTGAATTTACTTAAGAGTTGGGAATAAATAATTATCAACTGCTGTAGCAATAATTAAAAAAATTTAATATTTTCATAACTTAATAATAACATGAATAAATTCGATATAAACGGAGTTCTACAAATTAAACACAATAACAATTAATAACTATAAATTAATTGTATTTTATTGTATATTAAATTAATTGTAATTGTATTAATTGTATTTTTTAGAGCAATTCAACGAATGCTCGAACCAAAGCTCTATTAAATAAATGTAATCAATTTATATGGAGTTACATTCATAAAACAATTAGCATCACAATAAAATATGAATAATATTATAAATAATATAAAGAAGAACAAAAAAATCAAACTTCTGCCACACTTTTAAAAATAACAAATACCCTTCTACGTGAGAACAATTCAAATGTATATATATAATTTTAATTTAGTTCTTACAATTACGTCAAATCTTAATAAAAAAGGCATATTGTTAAAACTAGTTTAAAGGTTTTTTTCTAGCTTGAATCTGGAGGTAAAGAGATAGTGGCAACAAAAGAAAATGTGGGAGAGGAAGGTTGGGAAGTACTTGGCTATCCGGATCTGGTCCCAAAACACGGCTAAAGCCACTTCATACAAGGTTTCGATTCTGAATGTTGATTTGTCACCAGAGCTATACTGAAAGTATCCACCACTCCGATAAAAAAATAGTGTAGTATTTTTAATATTAGGTACCTAGGCATTATTTTCAAAAGCTTTTTTTTATTTTTTTATTGTATAATATTAATTATATACAGTGGGAACTTATACCCGCTAAGCCACTGCAAGTAGCTTGTCAGCAGGAGTTTATTTCAACAATATAATATAATACAACAATAAATTACTATCATCATACAAATGTAGGGCAAAATTATTATAATTAGGCGCATGCATGTGTGATCAATGTACATAAGTTGAAAAAAAAATTTAAAATAAAAAATAATGGAAATATAAAATAATTTTGACGGCCTCCATGGTCGAGGGGCAAGGCTCTCGACTACGAATCCGAAGGTCGCGGGTTCAAATCCCGGCGTGCGCAAGTAATTTTTATTTAATTAATTTGTGTTGTTTCACAACATTTAAAAATAATATAGAGTATATTTGCGCACGTTCCAGAGTGGAAGATACTCTCAGTATCGCCCTGGTGAAAGACCACCATTCAGAATTGAAACGTTGCTTGAAATGGCTTTTAGCCGTCTTTGGTGACCAGATCTGAATAGCCAGGTATTCCCAACCTTCCTCTTCCACTTCTCCTTCCCCTCCCCAATACCTTCAGCCTCACAACATTCCCCAATTGGGAATGCCATAGTCTCACTGGCTCCAGACGGTTGGAAGCAGTTGGGACTCTTGTGAGGTATTCATATAAAAATAAAAATAAATGGAAAAAGCATTACAGTTTTGTTATTGAGATCCAATTTTATAACTGAATTAAATATACGTGATATGAATAAATTTTTCGGTAAACCCCACCTTAAAGAAAAGTAGATAGTCACCTTAAAAAAAAACAGGACACATTATTTTTCAAACTTTCAATTCCCGTAAAATTTTCTTTTCGTTCTATTATTTGCGATTCCTTTCCAGTCACCAGCACTTTAGTTCCTCCTCCGGGCGGCAGGTGTACCATCGTCGCTATTCTATTACTATTCCGCCATCTATGGAATCCATCTACAGTTGTATTCGTATATCCGTGCTCTTTGAACGGAATATTTTACCAATATATTTTGTGTACATATTCCGGCCACGAAAAACTATTATCTTTTTGTATACGGCGATCGAATCCCGGGTGAGGAAGGCCAACAAAGTTATAAACGCAATTTGAATTGTAACTTATTTGATATTATTCCAGAAAAAACACGAACAAAACACCCTGAAAGTTAACGAGTTTAAGCAATCTTGGCAAACACTTTGAAGCACCCTTCTCGAATATTTTATATGGTTTGTAGACACAAATAATATTATTTTACCACATATTCGTGAAAATTAAAACTAATTTATGCCAACAGTGTTCTGTTGTAATGTTACGTTAGCGAAACAATCATTTTATCTTAATTATTTATTTGGATTTTATTACCTATATAAAATAGTATTAAAAAAATACAAAATATGATGTAAGTATAAAATGCTTACAGAATAATAGTGTGATACAGAATGGTACTCGTATACTAATTATTATTCTTAGTAAACTATTATAACGATGATACCATTTTAAACTAATATTTGGATAACCGCCCGATTTCGCCGTTTTATAAACGTTCGTTAGATTACCGGTCGTTTGATAGCTGTCAGTTGTCGCCCAACGATCGCTAATTAGAAACCTTGCACTATTTTAATTAAAAAGACAATGCATAATTTGAATATCTTTAATTAATTCCTCATCGAACAGTGAAAATCATAACGAGGGAATGGCAATTATTCAAAATAAAAATAAAAAACGGGCAGGTAACGGTTCATTGACGAAACGATTCGTTACGTAACAGAAATTTGATGCTCGTTTATAAAACTGGCCTTTAGTCCACCTCACAAGGGGGTCCTGTGCTGAGGCGGACTAGGGTTATTTACTTTGATGTCATCTAATTAGGTGCGTCTTCTATATTATTTTTAATGCTGTTTTTAAGGTTGTTTCATTGACCTCTTTAGTCCATTTACATTATTTATAAACGTAGTAAAAGATATATTTTGTTAGCAAATTAGATATATTTAATTATTATTATGTATTTTCATGCACATTCATATTATACTTCAACATATATTTTCAATATAAAATATATTACACGGAAGATTTTTTTTGTTATACTTTAGGTAGGCAGGTAGGTAAGAAGGATTATTCTACACACAAGTAAAAACACAAATAAAGCTTTGCAATAAAATGATGAGATTTCATAAAGTGGAACTACATTTTTTCATTACAATGGCAATACCATCTGCTAAATATGACATTGAGATTTTGGTCCTCAAACGAAAAAAAAAATTGAATTCATATAAAAAAAACAATGCTGAATGTTATAATTCGTGTTTTTTAATTTTTTTTTGTTTGTTTATTTATCTAACATCTATAGGGTACATGGTTATTTCGGTACATAAATTTCAGAAATACAAAAAATCGCCTTTTCCATGTAATTATCTTCATTGCAAAGCGTTAAATAAATTAAAAAGTTTCAACATAAAATTACCTTAAAATGTGATGTAGAATCATTTGCTTTTCAAAACATCACTAATTTCTGGAAACCGTTTGGTGATAAAATGTCAAACTGTAGACCTATACTTACACAATTGGGTAGGTAGGTACTGCTTATCATTGAGTAGATATTTAAAAGACATTCACTGGACCATAGTGCGTTTTTAAATTTATAATAATCTTCCAATGAGCAAATCTTTGTATTTTTGTCTATTATAAAATGTCAAACTGTAGACCTATACTTACACAATTGGGTAGGTAGGTACTGCTTATTATGGAGAAGGTATCTAAAAGACATTCTGATTTCATTGAATTTTCAAAGAATTAGCTCGGGGTGTTTATCGTACTCTGATTTGTTCATCGTTGTCAAAATATAAAGTAGGTATTATCTTTATGGACAGAAAAACAGTAGTAAAATAAATAACTTCAGGACAGGAGGTGGGTTGGTAGGTACTTGGGAGATGACGAATTTTCGTATGGCCTCCGGCAGGAAGCGTCAAGTGATTTGGAAATCAAAGTTTATCCGTCTACAAAAATAATGTTTATTTACATGGGATATAGTTTCAAAAAGGATAGTGAAATGATTTCCTTTTGGAAATTTTACTTTTCTTTTGTAACATTTTCAGTGACGGGATCATGACTTTTATAAAACTTATACAGAGTAGTTTGAATGAAATCCAATATGTAAAACTGTAGCTATAACGTTTTAAAATTAGTATGGAAAACATTGAACCCGCCATGCTTTATTTAAGTTAGCCCATATAAATAACACTCCGGTTAGCCACAGATTTCATATTCAAAAGAAGAAGGTTTTTTTTAGTAGAATATTTTCAAAATGGAAAACGCGAGTAGGTACCTACTTAATAACTTTACGATTTAGATATCTTTTGAAATAATAAACGTTTGGAATGAAATAAATTATTCAAATGAATGTTTTTTTTATTTGGAGATAGTTACTTTCGTTGTCAAATCAATTATTGTACCCTAGCAAGGCCGTGTACACATAAGTTAGTATCAAATAAAAACAACCTATCTCCCTACATGGAAAAACCTTTACGCATATATGTAGGTACGTTATTTATTCAATAATTGATTAAGTAAATGATCTTCTCAGCAAGTCTCATTATAAATTAGTACCATAATCTAATATTTGATTTCAAAAGTACGACGGAAATCATATTATTAATCATAATCATTTAATAACAATACTAAATTCCGTTTATTTTAGTATTTTATGTTAGTTTTTGTTTATAATTATGACTTATGACATCTTTTATTTTTTGTTATTTTCTTCACTCTATTAATTTATTTTTTATTTACACTTATAAGTTTCATCAATTATTACCTTAATTAAATTCGTTTTAATACCTTAATTTCACGTTTAAATTTAAAACACTTAAAACCATTGAAATGCGATAAAAAAAGCACAGAATTAGCCTTTATGTGATTTTTTTCTTAAAAATTATTTTTTATTTTTTTTTAAATATTTTCTTTTCCTTTTATACACTGTTTCAAAATGTACTTTAATATGTAACAAAAATTTTTTGATAAATTTTAACCCACTCATATCGAATATCTAGTGTCCGACCGGTTCTTTCAAATACAACTAACAAAAATTAGAATCGAAATGTTTCGTTTCATTATTCCGATATCTAATTCAGTGAATATACCTGGATACATTTTATTTTTTTTCAAAAGGGAATGTTGGTCAATGGATAAAATAACCTATATGGATATCTTGATAACTCCCTTAAAGCATTTATTTTTATTATTTTAATTTATTGATTGATAATGTATAGCTCACAAGCACCTAACCCTATCCAATATTTTAAGCAAAATCCAGAATACAGTTAGCCGTACCTTATGGATTCGGGGATATATTGTCAGATCCTACTCACATGGCGTGAGTATGCGTGAGAATAGTTACGTATTGAAAGCGTCTGGTATCGCCTTTACTGTGAACGAATCACGTCCGTTCGGGGGATGTTTTGATCCTGCGATAACTTTACACGTAAAGATTTACAAAGTGCTCCCCCCGTCACCCTCCCACCCCCTAACGCCCCTGGCTACCCAGCGGTCACTCTGTGGGAAAGAAAGAAAACGGGACAACCCATGAATTTAATTTATACAAAATAATACTCTAATAAGAAAAATAGGTTCCATTATAGAGGCCCTTAAAACAACTCTCCTTTTAAAGCTCACCGATCACGCGTCCCGATTAGCTTCATCTAGATAGTCCACACAACGCACAACGTACTAGCAAATAAATAATTGTACCACCAAAAGAACAAAATACATAGTTCGAAATAATGTTTTGGCTATAATAATGTATTTTCAACTATTTCTTGATGCTAGTGTGCACTTGTTTAGCCAATGGATCCCACGCCTCTCGGGGTCTGGACAAAGGTATTGTAGTACGCACCTCTAAATTGCAAAATACCGAAAAAATAGGCTTAACTACATACATATATTACAGTGATTATAACCCATTCTCGAAAATCTTGTGTTAGAGCTAAACATCACTAAAAACAGATATTTATTGCATATGTAGGCAAAGATGTTCCAGAGTTTAAAATCCAGCACAGAACAATATTCTGCATTGAAAAAAAAATGCAACATAATTTTAGTCCAAATGTTAATGTAGAGTTGAAAATAGATCATACAAATAAGCTAATATAAATCAAAAAAATGTCTTTATTTTGAAAAATTTTAGGCTGCTCTCTGACGGTCCGGTGAGGAACGAACATTTCACTCGTTACTGGAGACACTGCGCAGAAAAGTCCCACAATGAACTGTGTTGCAAACCGTTACCTTACTTTAGCAAACTTGACTTTTCTGTGCAGTGTCTGCAGTAATGACTGAAATGTTCATTCCTCACCGGACCGTCAGAGAGCTGCCTTAACAAGCTTTTGAAAAAAGTTCTGCCAGGTAATTATTATTACGCGTAACAGCTATTTCGCCTTTCGAAGGCATTATCAAATATTAAAACAAAATAATTTTCTTGCACAAAACATGTGACATTTTCAAAATTGGAACTGATAAAATATTTTTTTGTGTTTTGTAAATAAATTTTCAAATTATAAAAAGATTTTTTACAATTTGGTAATTTTCAAATTTTTTGGAATTTTTTTTTTTTGTAATCCAGAGCTTTGATTTTATTATTATTTTAATTCTGTATTGGAAATGTGTAATATTTTTTGATTCTGTGGACACAAAAATCTGAGTTTTCATCTTGGGAACTCAAGTTATACTGTGCCATTTTTCACGGGTAACTTACTAGAGAATCAATAAAATCAGAAAAGAGATTTTATGTCATGTTTTATTATTGCATCAACCAAATAAATCATAAAGAAATAAAAGTACTTATTCCCTTTCGCAAAACAAACCGTCGTCCGATTGATATTCGATTCGGATTTCAATACACAAAGCCCTCGGCCCGCGGCTTCCCGGGGGCGCACGGGAAAAATTGAATTTGAAAATAGAAGGGATAAAGAAGATAAAACAGAAATCTGTATTCCCTCCCCCAGACATTTATTCGTTTATTCCAGTTATTTCACATCATAACAGAACCTGGCGGTATGATCGGAAAGCTGGAATAACAGTATCCGTTTCCGACTCTTGGCATCTTATTTTATTATTATTTGTTGTGATTGTCCGATTTCATCCCGCATTGGTCCATCGCAGCTTCCCGTCCTGAGGGAAGAAGCGTAATCGAATCTGTAATCTGATTGTTTACTCATCGGGAACGGGGGTATTTTATTACTTATTAGATAGAGACGTGGCCTAACTTATACTGTGTTATGATGAATAATAAATTTTTTTTTAAAATACAAAAATTGTAAGAAAAATAATAATAAAAATAATGTGGGAATAATATTTTGTGAAAATTACAAATTTATATAACCCTTCGCATAACAAAGAGAACAACTACTCGATTAAAATATATATTCCCTATAGTAAAAACATAAAAGCACAAGGGAGACTTTTGGTACCGAAATATATTACAGCCTTTGCTCCAAGACACCATACGCATACAGAGCCTCGTACATACAACAAACTACCACTACAGCCATAGCAGTAACTAACACATATACCTTAATAATAATATTAATATCATAATATTTTGATGATTCGTATTTCGACGTTTTGTGAAAAATTGCCTCAAGGACGCTGTACAAATATTTTCTCAATGCTTTATCTTATTACTAACTATAGACAATATATAATAATAACTTATGGCCTATAAATTGCATCCGCCTCTTCATTGTACACGTGCGAACTCTTGGCAAAAAGAGTAGTATGGAAGACTTCGTGTACAGTATAATAACGCTTTCCGCATAATGTTTGGCCTCCCCAGATACTGCAGCGCTTCCAATATTCACGGAGGGGCGAGTTTCCGGTTTCGCAGCCCTTATAAGATCCAGGGTGGCTGGAATGAGGGAAAGAATAACAGCTCCAGGAATATCCTCATAATGGAAGCCCGCCTGAGTCCAGCCTCCAGCATCGACGCATACTGGAGAAAGATATTGGCCCCTCACAACTTGAATGCCGCAGTATCTTAAATGCGTTATTTTGATGTATTTATTTTTTATTAGTTATTTTATTTATATTTGTAAATTTTTGTTTTATATGTATCGTATTATTATTTTATTTCTTAAACTTTTGTATATATATATTTTTATAACTGTTGCATGTATATTTTGTACGGAATGTGTGGGACTGCACTAACCTCCCGCACATACCGGAATAAACACTTATTATTATGATTATATTGATCAATAATACAAAACTGTATTATGCACAAAGCATTTGACCAATGAACGTGAAGCCGCGTTAAAGTTTAATATTATGTACACGCAGATAACATACAGGACCATACATACTTGAGATTACCACTGTTTATAGGAGAATTTTAGATACAGTTTTTCACGCAGAGAACTTAATATTAGGAACACATGTTATTGGAAATCTTATTTAATCCTAGTATTTATATTAATAAGTTATCTTATTTAATGTTCTTTTTAATAATGATAAAAACATGCATTTGTCAATCAGTTACTTTAAATATTATATAGTTTTTGCAATAAGGAACTCCAGTAAAAAAATATAATGGATATAAAAATATATATTCATATAGATCAGCGAATGACAATTCTTAATATATAACTTTTATTATTTATAATTATACGTAAAATTTATAAATCGTTATTTAAAAGTGAATAAATAATCGTCGCATCAAAACACCTTGTTATTTGGTAGGTATCATTACATTTGGAACATCTGACTTCATGTGTGTATTCTGTTTTTGGATTAGTATGGACATTTTTATTTCCCGATTTTGTTTTGTATTTTAAATATTTTTTTTTTTAGTTTTGTTGAAATATAATCGTAAATGGGATGACTTTAAGCTCTTTAATTGTTGTAAGATTTAAAAAATACTGTTAATAATGATATAAATTAGAGTATTCATGAGCAAACCAATACGGATATTATAATTATGTTATTGCTCAATACTATTATTATTCTTTGAGTTAAAGTTTCTGAAAAGGTACATAATGTTATTACTTATGTTTAGTTATGGTTTACTATGAATAGAGCTCATCCTTGTTTTGAGATTTGACATTCTAACCTCAAAACCGACCGGCCATAGAGATTTGGAGCGTTTTGGAGATCTTTGAAAAATTTAAACTTTGAAAATTATTTATGGTATTAAGTTTGAACGTCATTATTGATAAAAAAAATTGCACTGGAATTCTTTATTGACAAAGAGGTAGGTCAACTATACATTTCGGAGTCCGGAGTGCAGCTGGTTTTCAGCAATGCCTCTTTTTTTGGAAAGAAAAAGCAAATTTTATAATGGACGGTACAGCAGAGGACTTCAATAAGAATTTATCTTTTTTAATGTGATTCATCTCTCGATAAGAAACAGATTGAGGTGTAAGGCTTCGAATAATCAACAAAAACATCACTAAATGGTGAATGAGAAAATAGCAGGAGGAAATTGAAGATCTTGTGAAATTAAACTTGATATTATTTTTGCATTATTAATAGTGCTGTCCTGCACTTCCACTAAAACATAAAAGTTTTTTTTTTAGTTTTTTTTAGTTGTTTTTTAATTTGATTTGAATAATACAAAAGTATTATTGTTTTGTTTATTTGATACAATGTAGCGCTTAAGAAAATGCATTTAATTATTTTATCATGAAGTTGTTATTTAAAAAATGCACATGCCACAACTTACATGATTTTAACTTTCGGTTAATCTGATCACCTTTTTAATCATAGGTCTAAAATGTTTTTTTTTTATTATTCCGCTTTTACACACTACCTTCTTTATCACATATACATAATGGTTTACTCTATAATATTTGTTTTTCTCATCTCTTCATAAGTACTTAACTATTAATTATCTGGTATTAGTGAACGATTACTATACACTTTTTTTCTTATCTCTTTGAACTTGGCTGTTATTCTATATTACTTTTTTTTATACGAATAACGCACAAGAGTCCCAAAGGCTCCCAACCGTCTGGAGCCAGTGAAACTATGGCATCCCCAATTGGGGAATGTTGTGAGGCTAGAGGTATTGGGGAGGGAAAGGAGAAGGGGAATAGGAAGGTGGATAAATACCATTTCAAGAAACGCTTCAATTCTAAATGGTAGTCTTTCACCAGGCCACCTCAGAACTGGTCTTACCTAATGAGATAGGTAATGTAAAGCATACAAAAACAAATTATGTATGTAGTATATTATACTTATATTTGAAGATGTATTGAATGAAACTGTATTAGTATATTTCAATAAACATTAATGTATCAGAACTGAAACCGAATTGAAAAACCCTATTGAGTTGTGACCACAATTCAGTACAAAACTACACTCGCTAAAATCTAGATTGCTTGCATTCCGTAATACATTCGAAGAGGTGGACGATAATAATAATTGAATGATTTGTATAGCGCGGTTTTTGTGAAAAATCACCGCAAGGGCGGTGTACAAATATTATCTCCTATTCTTTATCCAATTGTGTACAGATACGAAAAAACATAATTTGCAGGTCGCTTCAGATGAACACAGTTTTATTAGAAAATTTAAGTATAGTGATGATAGTTTTAAAGTTGCTATTTTACCCCCATTTTCTATTGATGTTACATTTGTTAGACGATTGGTAGCACAAGAAGAGTTATTTATTTTTAAACTTTTAGTTATTTACAGTATTGCGGGCTGTTGATGCATTTGCGCACCGATGCGTGAATTTTTAAACTTTTCTATTCAATGAATTTAAGAAAGCACTAACCGGCTAGCCTAGCTAAGCAATTTTAGGGATCATTTCTTCAATTTATGAATATGATCGTCCGAAAAGAAGAGTTTTAAGTTTAGTTCTGAATTCTGTCGATTCTTGGATAATCTTTGATAATGGACAATGTATTTAATTACACGGGATGTAATCCCACCTTAAAGATTTACTGTAGATTTTATAGTCTGAATAAATATGGTGTTATTTAAAAAAAATTCAAATAATTGCGTTAACCGGAAAAGGAAAACATAACACAAAGAAAATAGCGAATATTTCATGATGAGAGATGTCGCCGTTCGAGATTTTTGGCTGCTTTAAACGATTTTAGATTTGCTTTGATATTGATTTCATTATTCCATTAATTATACAAAGCATTTCTATGTTTTTGCACTAACCTGATAGTACAAAGCACACGGGTGTTCAGTTTTGGTAAATATCTTTATTGTGTAAAACAGGAACCTAACTCCTCGCTCATTAGGTAAAATCTTATTAATACCGAAAGGCAACATATTCCTAAATATAAAATAATACAAAGAGTTTTCACATTAAAACAAAACTTATTGGTTAATGCTGTACTAAGCCGGAGTTTATAAATAGATAATCATTCATAAATTTCGGCCAGCGGCAAAACTTTCGGTATTTTCCCCCTCAGTGGAGTATGGACTATGTTGTGCCGAGGTGACATTTGGTTTTATACAGTTTGCAGGCGTGATCGCTGTGAAGTTGGCCGCAGTGTTCCAGCAGTTGTCCAGGGCCGCCAACCGCAAAAACTTCCCCAGCCAACTTCGGACCAGATTAGCAAGATGGCGTCTTTCGGGAAACTTTTCCTGGGAACGCCACGTGCTCCGATATTGGCGATAATGAGGTTTTTATCGCCCATCCCTACTAGATAATACATACGATATTAGAGTATTATTATAAAAGCGGGAATATCAGCTACGTACATTATATTACGGGAGAACGCGCCCGGGATGCGGATGGTCGTGTCCGAGAGGCATCCTGAACATTTTATTAAATAAACCTAATATTCCCGGAAAACATCAGTTTCATATTGTAGATTACACCAGAAAGAAATTTTCTAGTAAAATAAGTATCCCGTAGCCTAGATTCTCATCTCTTCGTGTGCGCCTTTAAAGTGACTGTTATCACGAAAAGGGCGCTATAAAAGTAATCCAATTAATTATTATAATGATGTGATATCATCTTTAAAAAATTAAATACCGCACAACAGTCACAACTCCTCTTAACCATCTGGATCCAATGAGACTACGGCATCCCCAATTGGGATATGTTGTGAGGCTGAAGGTGGTGGTTAAGGGAAGGAGACGGGTGGGATAGTACGTGGATATTCAGATCTAGTCACCGAATACGGCTAAAGCCATCTCTAGCAACGTTTCAATTCTGAATGGTGGTCTTTCAACATTGCGAATGGTGACGCTTTTTGAGACTCGTCCAGTTTATTGAATCTCTATATTGGGTAGA
This sequence comes from Halesus radiatus, assembly GCA_022606495.2. Taxonomy (NCBI): domain Eukaryota; kingdom Metazoa; phylum Arthropoda; class Insecta; order Trichoptera; family Limnephilidae; genus Halesus; species Halesus radiatus. Next base: position 1,876 of record JAHDVE020011626.1, on the reverse strand, counting down.
CACGCTTTGTCCTACTGAAATTCACAAAATGTATAAACTGTTATTCATTAAGAAATTCTACATATTAACAGAGTGTTGAAGTTTCCGTTGCCCACACAAAAGCGTGCAAAAGATAATCGCGAATAATTTGCTAATAAAATAAAGCAAAAGGTTGGCCGACCCGCTGAACCGTGTGTGGACTACGGTGGAACAAAAGTATCATCAAAGAGTACTCAGCAAGCTGGCTTTATACAATGAAAACGAATCACATATATTATTATGTATGGGACTGCTTTATATACAGCTTACATCCGCCAGCCGACGCCGACGCAACAATACATTTGCACCGTTGATTGGCATCAAACTGCAATTAGGCCGCTCGCACGTACATCGTTTTAATTGTAATACGCTTAATCGAATATCATCAGCGGTATTAGCTTTGTGCTCGAATTGCACGCACATGGCGCTATACAAATGAGCAGCGGATTGATTATGCGAGGATTGCGAGGTAACGAGCTTCGAGCTTCGAACTTCGGCGGTGGCGAGGGTGGGGCGACTTGTTCAAGTGGCGAACAAAGTTTATACGAGTACATCAATACGTTATGCATTTGGACAACCCTGAAAAATCGTTTTTTTTTTAATTTTGAGGTTTTGAAGATTTGACTAATTATTTATTATATTATATTACTTTAATATTTACTTCGCGCAGGAGGCCCTTGTGGAAAACTTTATCAACTTCGGGGATGTTGTTTGGAAGATATTTGAAGTAAAGGAAGGAGTTAATCTGGGTCTTGAAGAGATGTTGTAGAAGGGAGCGAGGAACACAGAATCCGGCAATCCGTTCCACTGCCGGCCTCCACGGTCGAGGGGTAAGGCTCTCGACTACTAATCCGAAGGTCGCGGGTTCAAATCCCGGGGTGCGCAAGTAATTTTTATTTAATTAATTTGTGTTGTTTCACAATTATCTAATTAAAAATAATATATGGTATATTTACGCACGTTCCAGAGTGGGAGATATTCTCAGTATCGCCCTGGTGATAAACCACCATTTAGAATTTAAACGTTGCTTTAAATGGCTTTTAGCCATGTTTGGTGATCAGATCTGAATAGCCAGGTATTTCCCCACCTTCCTCCTCCCTTCTCCTTCCCCTCCCAAATACCATCAGCCTCACAAAATTACCCAATTGAGGATGCCATAGTCTTACTGGCTCCAGACGGTTGGGAGCATTTGGGAATCTTGTGCGGTATTTACATATAAAAACTGCCGAGCTGTTATTGAGCACAATCGATCAAAGATGTAAGTTTTTTATGCATTTAGTATATATTTATTTTTTGCAAATAAATATGTAAATTTTACATGATTTGCAGAGTTCAGCAAATTAAGCATAAAATAGCTGTTCCTCATCACAAAGAAAAAGGTTATTGTGTTTGGTGAGGGAATTTCGCTTAAATAATAAAATCATAGCATAGGCCAAGGATTTGGGAGTGGTGTTAGACCAGAAGTTACTTTTTGACCGCCATGGCCATATCGAATCAATGGTTGCAAAAGCTTCCAATATACTTGACTTTATACTCAGGCAAATATTTTAAAAGGGTAAACACAATGAAAATGCCGTACTTCGCGTATGTACGCGGTTCTTTATAGTATGCCTCTCACGTCTGGAATCCCAGGTACATATCACATACAGAAAGGATTGAGAAATTACAAAATCGTTTTCTACGATACCTCAATTTTCGGGGCTATCGTCCCCACTTGAGTCATGAGGAGTCATCCGCGTTTTTCGGGATTTCGTCACTACATAGCCGTATAAATTCTGCAGACGTACTGTTTTTACAAAAATAGCCACCTCTGTGATAGATTACCCTGAATTACTTGAACGAATTCAATTAAGAGTGT
>JAHDVE020011625.1:0-66888 GCA_022606495.2 Halesus radiatus | reverse complement strand
AATCACTCTTTGATTGTTAATAAAAGACTCTTATTAAGGAATTATTTAATTTCTAAAGCTTTAAATTATCTTTAGACAACCAAAAAAACCTATCTTACAACCCCGTTTCAAATATGTTTTCTTTCACCCCTCCCTCAATCTCTATCTCTTCCCCCACTCTTTACTAATCCCTAATCACGCCCCCACCCCCACGGTGACACCTAATAAGTATGTTCTGCCATAATTTTGTAATATTGTTTAATATATATTTTGCCCTGATGATGGTACGATTGTTCCGAAACTGGTCGGTGTTGAAGAATAAAAAGTGGTTGAAACAATGTTTTATTGTTTCATTTAATTATAACGGATAACCACAAAGTGATAGCTTCATACAATAGCATAAATATTTGTTTATTGGAATAACTCATTGAAGTTTATAAACATTATTGTAATATTTAGTAATTTAATATTAATAAATCTCAAATGAAACATGAAACAGAAAATGACAAAGAAAATAAAAAGGTGTTACTCGCATCTGGGTCTTTTTCTATTTCAAGTTTCATGTTTCATTTGAGATTTGTTAACCCTTTGATTCTAGTTGTTCCGTATCAGGAACCAAATAACGGTTCTCATAACACCCGTTCTATCTCCCTTTCTGTTAAGGTCGGACATGTGTTTTAGAAAGAGAGAACTCCAGATCTCACTTTACATCATACTCTCATAGTAGATCGAAAATGAATATTATCTTCTTCAATGATGAAATTAAATATTTGTTTACAGTTGCATCAGATACTATCATATACAATGCACAGAACTCCGAGGTTCTCAGCATGCGAAGTGTTTCCCATTGAGAACACTATTCTGTTTACTGTAAGTTGTTTTTTAATCAGTACCTATTCTAGCAGTACATTATTACATTAACGGCCATCAAAAGCAGATTTGTTTTTCGAATTCCACGTAGTGAACGCTCGAGTTATTTTTCCCACTAACTACCCTGATTAAAAACTCTATGCACGCCACTGCTCATTGTGGCATTGAATCAGTTGGGTGTCGCAATGTGTTCCATACGACAACTACGTTAGCTTATGCGCATAATGAAGTAATTCATTTTTAAATTCCTACTGAGGTAAAGGTAAAATTATATTAGTCGATTGAGTCGTTGTAAGTATAAATCTATCATGCAAAGAAGAATATCCCGGGTGGGCTGTTTTTATTCCGAGCTTGATGAAATTTTACACACTTGATGTTCAAAATAAGAGGAAAATTACTCTGTAGGGGTAGGGGTGGGGGTAGAGGTAAGACATGACAACCTCAAAATTTCATTCCAAACCATTCATAACTCCGAGTAACGCTGGGTACTTCAGCTAGTTTCTTATATCAATCAAGATTGGCTGAGATCAAATGCAATAATCAAATAAAACAATAACAGTGTTTAAAATCACGGAATTTATTTTAATTTTCACAACTGAGCAGTTTGTTTTTTGTTTTATTTATTTTATTTTAGTTATTTGTACATTTAAGTTTACAAAATACTAATTATAACTCTTATAATATTACATATAGATAATGATAATTTAAAAACTAATGATTATTTCTTGTTTAACTTAATGTGTTTTTTACAATCTATTTTAAATTTATTAATTGTTTCACTTTTGATTGGGTCCGGCAGAGCATTATAGCATTTCATACCTTTATAAAATATGCTATTTTGCGTATTGGCTTTGTTCTTTTTCGGTATTCTAATATCCTTACACATTCTTGTATTATATCTGTGAATATCCATGTTGTAAATAATTTTTTTGGAGAAATATATTGGTAACAAGTTGTTTCTGATTTTATGTATAAAAATCAATATGTTCAATGTCAGCATTTGTTTTACTGTTAGCCAATTTAATTCCTCTAACATTTTAGCTACTTTTGAATATCTATTTCACTTTAATATTATTCTCATTGCTCTATTTTGGAGAATTTGTAATTGGTTCTGTTCTCTGTCGTTACACAAGTAAAGTATCGTTGAGCAGTAGTTAAAATGTGGAGCAATAATAGAGTTGTAAATTGTAAGTGTCGTCTTTCTGGACATTTTTGGACGTATTCTTCCAAAAAAAGAAATCTTCCCAATTTTCTTTTGATATATTCAGCTTGTTTATTAAAATTAAGTTTTGTATCTAATATAACTCCTAAGTATTTCATATCATTTACATTTTCAATAATTTCGCCATCAATTTTTATTTTGCTTCGCTCCATATCTTCTTATGTCCAATTATCATATATTTTGTCTTTTTGTATTCAATTTTAGTTTGTTTATTTTTAGCCATCTTGATATATTTTCTAGTTCATTATTCAAAATATTGATTAATTCCTCATAATTATCTCCAATTATGTATATGAGTGTATTATCAGCAAATAATCGAACTTTGCACTTTGAAAATATTTTTACCATGTCATTAATATAAATAATGAACATTAAAGGTCCTAGGACTGATCCCTGCGGTACTCCTAAATTAATCTCCATTGGTTTTGAGAATTTATTGTTTACTTTTGTTATTTGTTTTCGTTCTTTCATATATTCTACTATTAATTTTATAGTTACATCTGAGAAACCAATTTCTTTAAGCTTTCTTATCAGTATTTCTCTATCTATAGTTTCAAATGCCCTTTGAAAATCCAAAAATATTGCTAAGATAAAATTGTTTTTATTTATTCCTTCCTTCCATTCTTCAACCACTATGTTTAATGCTGTTTCACAAGAGTTATTGGATCTTAAACCAGATTGTTCTTGGTATAAAATACTGTGTTTAACTTTTGGAATAGATATAATAGTAGATAATTTCCATGACTGTGGAAAATTTCCTTCTTCAATTGTCTCATTTATAATACTTAACAGTGTAGGTCCAATTACCGGAAGAGCATATCTGATTATACTTATAGTTAATCCATCTGAACTGTTCTTTGATTTAATTTGGTTTAAGATTTTTAACAAATATTCTCCATTTATTTTTTTGAGGACCAATAATTCTTCTTTGACGGAAGTTTCATTTGTGGGATTACTAGCAATGTTGGTTGGGTATCAGTTTGTTAATTTGAGTGATGCTTTCAATAAAATATTTATTCAAGTTATTAGCTATGTTATCTTCATTAATATCTATTGAGAAGTTTACCGTTCTTATATCATTTATGTTTTCGCCATGTACTAATTCTTTTATGTTTTTCCAAATTTTTTTGGGGTTCCCTTATCTGAGTTTATTTTATTTTTTATGTACTCATTGTGTGTTATTTTTATGTTTTTACAGTATTTGTTTCTGGCTTTTTTGTAATTAGCCCAATCCACAGTATTATTAGTAAGAAGTGCTCTTTTGTAAAATGTGTCTCTTTCGTGCTGCATTGTCCTTAGTTCCTTTGTGTACCATTTATTATTGTTTCCTTTAGTTACGGTCTGTTCTGGAACTATTTCATTGATAGATTTTTTTAGGGTTAATATCAACTGTTCAGCTTTTTTGTTATATTCCATTTGATTTATTTCGTTCCAATTTGTAGTCTGTAAGACCCGAATAAAATTTTCTGTTGTATTTTTTGTAATTTTTTAATGTGATTATTTGCGTTTCTTTATTGCGGTTATCTTTTTCTCTTTCATTTGTTCGAATTTGTATAATATTGTGGTCAGTAACTTTTGGATTATCTAATAAATTCACATTTAAATTGAATTTATTTGAGATAATCAGGTCAATCAATGTTTTGGAGGTATCAGTAATTCGTGTAAAATCCGTAATGAATTGTTTCATCCCTGCAGCTTGAATTATGGATTTCACTCTTTTTGTGTATACATCTGCTTTTGCTTTAAAATTTATATTGAAATCTCTGACTGTAATGTTGATATCTTCATCTTGTAAATTTTCCGTGCACCATCTTTGAAAATATGTTAAAAAGTCGCACTTACTTGCGTTTGGCGATCTGTAAATAACAGTATATACACCTTTCTTGATTCCTGATTTAATGGTAATGGCTAAGATCCAACCATTTTTCTCGATCTGGTGATTCAATATTACTTCATATGGAACATTATTATTTAGTAGAATCATCACTCCTCCTGTATGTCTACTATGCGAATCGCAACGGATGGTATTGTAATTTTCAAATTTAATTTCACTACTTTGGAAATCTTCAGTCACATGGGTTTCATCCTGTGGTATGTTTTTCCGTCGACGTCAGGATAAATTGTGTAATTTGTTTGGTTTCGTAAATTTTTTGTTTCATTTATATGTGTTACCTTTATTTTAGAGTTTTATTAACAAATAAACTCATTTTGAGTTTTAACAAAGGAACAGAGAGAAAGAGACGGATAATATGTACAAGAATGGGTCATCATATTATACAGAAAGAGACAAAACGTACACTGAGAATGTGATTAAGGAGTAATGGGAAATTTTATGAGTTTACGGGAAATATAACTAATATTGGACTACTGATTATTAAGAATATTACTATGAATTTGAATGGCTTTCTTTATCTCTTGTGATTAAATTATTTAATCTGTTGACGTGACCATTTTTGTGTGGAGAATATTAGTATGGGTGCTTTGATTGGAGGTGTGATCTTTTTAATAAGATGATTGACGAATTCTGAAAAACTGTTTAAATGTAATATTTTGCTGTCTCCCTCTGTATCTACATATATATAAGCACAGAATGTGTATTTTTTTAGATTAATTTTGTACCCGGATGAAGCTTAGACTGAGCAAAACCAGTCGGTCGTAAAAATTCAAATTAAATCTGACAAAGTTTTTGTTTATTTCATTTAAAATGTCAAATGCTTTCTACAAAAATGCAATAATACCCAAAAATTCAACAAAGAACGGTGTGTAGTACAACGGAAAGCACTTTTCACTTATATATGAAGGCAACAGACTAATGTAACATCTACCACCAGCGCATAAGGTTTAATATTGCGTGAAGACGGAAATATTTCACAACAATATTCAAAACAAAAAGCACCGTCCGGGAGGAACAACCATCCAAGGCTATCCCTGAAGACCAACTGAATTTGGATTGCTTGAATTGGGGGTCATTAAGTTACTACATAAAAACAATGATGATGAATTTTGAAATTTCTGGTTTATTTTACAGATGATGGGTGCGGCTACAACGTATTTAATCATACTAATGCAACTTTCCATGGATTCTCAGGATGCCGATAACCAAGTGGGTGGGAACAATTAGCAGTCGGTCCGATCCAATTCAAATCTCACAGCCGGTACAGACCTACAATATTATCAGATAAATAATGGGGTCTTGGTTGAGTGTTAGTAACCAGAAAACAGAAAATAAACTAATAATTTTGAAATATTTGTACATTAATGTTAACACTCCCGTTCCGAAGCGGGGTAATACACACACCCCAAACGAGAGTTTTGTGCAATATCTAAGTTTTGTTTTACATCACATACTCTATAAATTAAGTAATCCTAAAAAAACTATTCAATCTGCATTAAAAATAAAAAAATCCCGTTGCTGTTTTTTTTAGATATTAATCATTTTCCTCGCCACGTAAAATCAATCAAAACCATCGTAAAAGGTGCATTTTACTGAAAAAGGCTATAATAATATATTTGAGTCACGCTCGCCTTCCTACTTCTTTTAGCGTATTGCATTATTCAATGAATGACTGTTGGTCGAAGATGGGCGATGTCCGGTTCAAACGGTAATAACTAATATCTTAATGTTACTGGAAAGGGATATTAAGAGTCACAGTCGATTCGCGATTTTATGGGGGACCGTAGTGACCCCCCTTTGGTTCGTACGTAAATTTTTTACCTTCAGGTATGTAAAGGTTAAACATGTACAGTTGAAATTATTACCTAAGAAGTTTATTTACGTAACTACAATAATGACAATTAAGAATATTTACTCATAAGACAAACATAATTAAATAAAATATACTAAATAAAAGTCACAAGCATCTGTTATTATTAACATCCTCATTGTAAAAATTTACAAAAACGCTTGTTCTGAATACTGGACAAGAGCCCTAACTGCTAGGACCTAGTGGAATTATGGCATCCCAAATCAGGATATGTCAATAGTGATGTGGGGAGGAGATGGGGGAGAGGAAGTTTGGGAGGTAAGCTATTCAGATCCGGTCAAAAAAGACGGATAAAGCTATATCAAGGAATATATCTATTTGAATGGTGATCTTTTTAAACATAATATTTTATGAACAACAAAATGTAACAAAACATTCAATATGGAAACATGAAAAACTCTTATATATATTGTAATAATAATTAACAAACAGTAAAAAGTTACAAGTTAATAAATAAAACAAAATTCATTAACTTAGATTTATCATTTAACAAAAAAATTCAACAAGAGAATTATTATATAAATATTTTAATATGCATAACATAAAGATGAGATTGCCGCAAAGAAAACAAAGCACACAATGAGATGGAAATATTAATTACATATTAATAATAAGAATGAGGTAAGTATATATTATTACGTAAACCCGTAGACTGCTGTTTATAAAAACGACCCCATATTACAGTGAATAGTAATTTGTTGCGATGTTCAGAACCTTAAGTTCGTTTCGCATCTGTCAGCACCGCGCAGTGGAGACAAGCGGCAGGCGCGGCGAAATTAGTTGATTACATTATCTATGAACATATTCGCGCACAGTGTAATGTGATACTCTTGTCTGTGCCGTGCCTGCCACTGTACGTGTCTGCACTTATGTGACGCAGTAGATGTGAATAGACCTTAACTCTATGAAGCACGATCTTTTTTTGTTTTTAAATCACATATCCTTTGAAAATGTCAAACTTATAGCCAAACTGCGCAACGTCACATATGATCGCTAGTTAGTCAAGAATCCACGTTTCACAATTATTTAATAAAATTGTTAATAGATGGTGGTTTTCACAGAATTATTTATTTTCTTGGTGATCGATTTTTGAAACCACAGTGCTTCAAAGAATTAAAGCCCATCTTATAATGAATTGCAATTTATAGTGTGCACTTCTTTATCCTTCAAGAATGTAACTACTTATATTAATCAGCACCAAAATATTTAGTCAATCACCTAAATAATATTTGGACAGAAAAATAATAATTGGGCACCAGAACATGAGATTTATTTTTTTAGGTTAAAAATTATTGAGAGTTCACGATCACAGATGGCGTTAATGTCAATACTTTAGAAGAAAAATAAAACACTTTTTAGCACAAAATAATTTTAAATATTGAGATGAATTGTTTGTTGGCGGGTGTACATAAAGCATAACAGATGGAATAAATCATTATTGTAGGTTTAAATTTGAATTACTTCAAGCAACTTATAAAATTATATTACACTGACACATACAGTAATATTTCTATTTTTGATACTGGCAATTCATGGTGGAATTCCATTATAATGATTTATTGAAACAATTTTTTAACTTTTTATTTTTTTACTTGACTGGTTTCAGCCTATCACAGCCATCTTCAGACTGGTACAATTTTTCTTTTAACCACGATTGTCAGGCTGGAGAGGTCAAGGGATCTTCCTCAACCGGCCTCTCTCGATCCGGTCCGCCACGCAAGTTGGTGAACAGACAGGGGTGCCGGGGTAATTCACAAAAGGTAGCGAACCACTTGGGGTGACCTATGGCAGAGGTGTTGGTTATCCAATTAATGATTCCTGGGGCGGCAGTACCCATTCCCTTCCAAAATAAACATATTTTCAACACATACAGTACCTATGTACTATGCAGTGTCACAATAAAATATTGTATACCATAAATTAATGAAAAAAGATACTGTTTTCACCACTTTATAAAAATATACATAAATAACTACATGTTTCGAAAGCGATGCTTTCATCATCAGGAATATATTAATACATTATATATGAATATAATACAATATAATATAATATTTGAATACTAACTTCTTTGTGAAATCACCTGTTGGGACAGCCACGTGCTTTCTAAATATGGTGGATCAGGAAATCAATCTGTTTTCTACATCGTATAACGTATTTACAGGATTTTTGGCATTGCGTATACGCTGCATAAACGGTACAATTATAATTAATTAGATTAATAATCTGTAATGTTATAAATATTTGTACAATTTTAATAAGTAAAATAAAAAATAAAAAAATTAAAAATTCCACATAAAAAAATGTTATTACTATTGAATATAAATATATTCCCGACGATTAAAGCATCGCTTTCGAAACATGTGGTTATTCATAAAGTGGTGAAAACAAAGTATCTTTTTTTAATTAATTTATTAATAATGACGCCACAAAGTGAATACCAATCGTTTGAAGAAATTATATTGTATATCAATTTATTTAATTTCATATTTCGTATGTACATTCGCCAACAATAAATTCATTTCAATATTTAAAAGCATTATACGCTAAGTGGTTTTCTAAAGTATTGAAATTAATAATTTTAAGATTAACCTTAATGATCCCCGAAATGATGATTAGTCATCAAAAAGTATGAATTTCGTATCAGAATGTAATCATTATCATTATATTAACCTTTTACGTGCGGTGTGTCGGTATATCTAACTTAACCGTAACCGTCTGGCGCTCTGCGGCTGCCGGCGGCGTTTTATTTCGCTCTTACTGTATCTTAAATATATTCGGAAGTTCTTAATTTTTCTGGTGTAAAAATAGCTTATAATAACCGCAATAATTTTTAGGTTACATTTATAAAAAATATATAATTTTTATGTTGCCATCTCGGGCTTAAATCAAGTTTATAATAAAAACCCAAATATTTAAAGTTCAAATCTGCTACGGTGTTCTAAAATTAACTAAACTAACGCAGTGGTCGAGGGTCGCTCGCCACATGTGCAATGGGCTAGTGAAGTGAAGTGCGCAAAGTGATTTATTTATTTACGACGTGTTTCTTTAGGCTATGGTTGTAAAAAATATCGTATACGACCGGGGCACATTACTCAAACTTAATAATGGTGAAAGTGTTGTTTTAGACCCTTTAGTAGCTGCAAAGATATCGTTCTATAACCTTGAACGTGGTAACACAACCCGTAAAATCAGATTTCGTGGTTGCCGAGCAGGGCGCAATAGGAAAAAACACGTGTGTTTTAGAATTGAACAACCCATAGAAAAAATAACGACTTCGTCATTAGCAGAACAGGGAAACGTTTCATCGCAAATCCTATTGAATCTTGGGAGAGAAAATAATAATAATAATAATATAGTAAAAACACGTTTACAACGGCATGCTAACTCCAAGAGCAGACAACTAGGCATAGGATGTTGGAATGTCAGATCTCTCAACAACAAAGTTGATGAGGTAGGGGAGATTTTCAACGAACAGAATCTGCATATCCTGGCCATAACTGAAACCTGGCATGAAAACGGCGAATCTTTTTCAATAAAGAGACTGCGAGCCTTAGGATACGTGGTGCTTGAAGAAGCCCGACCTAAATCAACGATTTCTGGGAATGACAATATCTTTAGCTTAAATCACGGGGGTATCGCGATTTTAGCTCGCCAAGGCTTGCGTTTGACAAAGGTGTCCATAGGTGCGTACCTAACTTTTGAATATCTAGGATGCAGAGTTTCCTCTGCAGGGGCGTCATTCATTTTATGTACACTATACCGGCCGGGTTCAAAACAAATCACCGCGGACTTTTTTATAGAACTGTCCTGTTTTCTTGAGCGGGTTGTAGGACTTTCCGATAATATATTCATAACTGGAGATATCAACATTCATCTAGAGCGCCTGCAGTCACCCAACACTGTTAAATTTACTGACCTCTTAGAGTGCTTCGGATGCCGTCAATGGGTCAGCGACCCAACTCACGATGCAGGTGGGACTTTGGATATTTTTGTTTCAAAGTCATGCGGCCCGTCCCTGGTAGCAGATAGCGTGGATGTGGGGTTATCAGATCACCGGCTAATTCGCACTGAGATCGATTTTAACCCACCGAAAATCCCTTACGTAACTATCTCATCAAGAGCATGGCGTAGTTTTAACTTTGACGACTTCCTCACAGATCTAAAGGCCTCCCCGCTTTGCACACAAAGCGCTTGGGAAACAGAATCCCCTACCAAACTGGCAGATGATTACAACACCGTACTCTCAACCCTTTTAAATAAATATGCTCCAACTTCTACAAAAACTCGGCGAGTTCGAAAATCTGACGACTGGTTTGATGACGAATGTCGAAATCAGAAGAGAGTAATGCGGAAATTGGAGAGGTCCTACAGAGAGTCAGGGGTTACCTCACGAAACGATTGGATACAGGCTCAAAAAGAGTACACAATCTTAATTCGTTCAAAAAGGTCTGAATATTGGACAAATAGGATTCACTCAGAACGTATAAATCCGCGTCGCCTTTGGAACTCGGTTAAGACAGTTGTTGCCGATGTTCGTGCAGAAAATACAATTGACATCGCTCCGGATATCTTTTCCAAGTTTTTTCTCGAAAAAATTGAGTCCATACGCGCGCTAACAATCGCCGCCCCACCGCCATCTTTTACAAAAAATAATGGCGGAACCTTATCTGCCTTCAAATCTACAACCCTCGAAGAAGTGAGGAAGTTAATACTCGCTTCACCGAACAAACAGTGCGCACTCGATCCTATACCAACATGGTTACTAAAGAAGTGTTGCAACGAATTAGCTCCATTCCTAGTTCAACTCTTTAATAAGTCATTTAACATTGGTGATTTTCCAAAATCACTAAAAGCAGCTGTCGTAACTCCATTATTAAAAAAACCGCAATTGGACGCTGAAGATCTTTCAAATTATCGACCCGTTTCAAATCTTCCATTTATATCTAAAATCTTAGAAAAAATTACTGCTGTACAAATAATAAGTCACTTAAATTTAAATAAATTGTTAACTAAATATCAATCTGCATACAGAAGGTTCCACTCAACGGAAACTGGATTACTACGCGTTTTGTCGGATATAACTCTGGCCATAGAGTCGGGTAAGCTGGCACTTCTTTCAGTCTTAGACATGAGTGCCGCTTTTGATACGATTGACCACGATTTTCTTATCACACGTTTAGAAGAATCCTTTGGTTTAAACGGTGGCGTTAAGAATTGGCTGACATCGTATTTAACCAATCGTTTACAAGCAGTGAAGATAGGGCAAAACCAATCAAAATATGCAACCCTTTCATCTGGAGTACCCCAGGGGTCCGTTCTGGGTCCTCTGCTTTTCATCATTTTCACAAATGATGTAGCTAAAATAATAGAATCGTTCGGTCTTCAATCCCACTGCTATGCTGACGACCAGCAAGTTTATTTCTACTGCTTACCAGAAGAAATAGACAGACTAAAAACTCGCATAGCTGAGTGTCTTGAAGCAATAACTCGCTGGATGACCTCAAATAGATTGAAGCTGAATCCGTCAAAAACTGAGTTTCTCTGGACCGCCACAAGCAGACGTCAGCATATTATTGATAACTCCCCAATAAATATTTCGGGAAGTGACATTACTCCCAAGACGTGTGTTAAATTACTCGGTGTCAATCTGGATGCAGACTTTTCCCTTAAAAGTCAAGTAAACAGAACTGTAAGTACAGGGTTCTTTCAACTAAGGCAAATAAAAGCAGTACGGAGAAACCTGCCAACAGAGGCAACTAAACTGCTTGTCAATTCGTACGTTGTGTTACGTCTAGATTACTGCAACGGAATATATGCGAGTCTCCCCAAATACCAAATTAACAAATTGCAATCAGTATTCAACGCTGCAGCAAGACTTATCACCGGCGTATCTAAATATTCTCACATTTCAGAGCATCTCAAAAATCTACACTGGCTCAAATGTCCTGAAAGAATCCAGTTCAAGCTCTGCTGGATGGTATTTAAGTCACTTAACGGAATGGCTCCGGCTTACTTATCAGAACTGTGTATTCCCGAAAATACCAACTCACGGCAGTCCACCCTTAGGTCAGCAGCGTCATCAGCTATCGGCAGGTTGAAGGAACCAAAGCGCACACCTAATACTAAGTTCGGTGATCGTGCTTTCGGAGTATCAGGACCTAAAGCCTGGAATGAACTGCCGCATGACTTAAGAATTATCAAAGACTCAACAGAATTCAGAAGTAAACTTAAAACACATCTTTTCAGACAATCGTATCCATAAATTCACCTGTAAATTGCTTAGCTAGGCTGGCCGGTTAGTACTTACCTAAAGTCATTAAATAAAATAAAAATATAATTAAAAATTCACGCATCGGTGCGCAAATGCGTCCACAGCCCGCAACACTGTAAACATCCAAAGTGTAAAATAAAAAAATAAAAAATAAATAAATAAAAACGTTAATATTTATTAAAAGCTTCTTACGCCGAGTAAAGTAATTTTATAGATATTTTCGAGTCCTAAAATTCATTTTATGAATACTTTTCAGTCCTAAAAATTAATACCAATAATTCAATAAATACCAACTCTTCTTGTGCCACCGATCATCTAATAAATGTAACATCAATAGAAAAGGAGAAACAAATAACCATGTAAAACTATCATCTCTTTAATTAAATTTTTCTAAAACTGTGTTCATCTGAAGCGACCTGCCAGGTAAGTATGTTTTTCTGTATCTGTCTGTACATAATTAGTTAAGAAATATTTGTACAGCGCCCTTGAGGTGATTTTTCACAAAAACGGCGCTATACAAGTCATCCAACTATTATTATTATTATTATTAACCTCCTCCCATCCTCTTGTGCGAATGTGTCGACTATACAACATCCGCTGTAGTGAGTGGCAAGATTTCGGACATATTTAGCGTATATTAGTTTTCACTTAACTTTAGTTGACGCAAACATTATTTTCTCTCGTTTTTTGTTACTTATTGTTGTACACCATTATTGGAAGATTGGTATTTATTCTTTCTTATTTCTCTGCAAATTTTTAAAAAGTTAAGCCTGTCCGTTATGACCATGATAAATAAATAAATATAGGCATGACAATTAATGCCTTTTTTACACAGGAAATAATTTCCCTCAATACCTCATTTTTGGGGATGCTGTGTGGAGGGTCTTTTAGAGGATAGGAAGGAGTGAACCTGGGTCTTGAAGAGACCCATATTGTAGGAGGGAGGAAACACAGAGGCTGGCAGATCATTCCACAGTCGAGCTGTTGAACACAAGAACGAGTCGTATAAATGTCAACCGTGTACAAATGTTGGGCACGCGTTTGGCGTGTTTTCCGACTGTTTCTTGAGTGTGGCGTTCCGATATATAGGCTGGACCTTAGAAAACATATTGCAAACTTGGTCACCGCATGGATAACACATGTGCCTGTCACCTACTTATTCAACATTTTAAGTATTGACAACAACTTTTATTTATTTAATACAAATATCATTCATTTATTTTTCATATAATTGTTAATATTATTCCTTATTATCACAATGTGTATTAAAAAAAGGCTAATATTTGTCAATCAAATCACTATTGATATGGTGCTTGGTTAACTACAAGCCCAAAATCTATATAACTTTTTTCCTTGAAATTTTAATTATGCCTTTAAAATATTTTCTAGAGGAAAAAATAGTATATACCTAGGTATGTAAAATAAAATAAGAGATGATAAAAATATAATATAGTAAGTACTTCAATGTTTTTAAATCTTTAATTAATGTCATTGTTATGGCACTTGAATAAAATTGATAGACAACACAATGTTAAATAAAGTACATTAAACCATTAATATTCTGAATAATAAAACTGAATGGGGAAATGAATATTTGGTGAAAACAAAAATTACATGGCAAAATGGATACAGCAATGAGCACCTTCAGAAATAGTGTTGAGTAGATGGTCGATAGCTCGGTGGGTGGGAAGTTAGGAAGCTTGGCTAGCAGTCAGAAGGATTGAGTTAGAATCTCAGAGTGCTTAAAGAATAACTTTATTTTCTGAACAGCGAATGCTTAGTGAAAAGGTATGCAAATAATCTTTGAACCCATACTTGAAAATAAATCATACAGAATTAAAAAGAATGACGTATTCGAGAATCTAATTGAGTAGAAAACAGGCACTTTTATAAGTTGCACAGAAACGACACAGGAAGCCAAATGTCTGGGTTTGTTTGAAGACGGATTTAGTTAACAATCCGAGGCAATGACAAGCTGTGGACACCTAGCTCTCTGTCGTAAAGTTTAAAGTTGTCATAAAATTTTGAGAGTATAGTGTGTAGTTACACAAGGATACTTTGATGTGTGAGTCCCGCACTCCGAGACTTTACTGCCCGCGCCCAACTTGCCATAACTTGCAAAGCGTCTCTCGCGTGCTGACAATGTGTATTGTTTCTTCTTTTTTGAAATGCAAACACTGCACAGATGCCATTCCCGACCACGGCGTAAATTATAAAACAGATCTATGGCACGGCTTGCCGTGCTGTGCAAAATTATAAAAGCGCCCAATCATCATGAGATTCTGTAGGTGCGAAAAATTGCAATGGGTTATTTTTTATCCTTTTTTTGGAACTTATACCCGCTAAGCCATTGCAAGTAGCTTGTCAGCAGGAGTTTATTTCAACAATATAATATAATACAATAAAAAATTACAATCATCATACAAATGTAGGGCAAAATTATTATATTTAGGCGCATGCATGTTGTATTGATCATGTGAAAAGAATTCCAAATGATAAAACACAGAAAATCAGGACCAAGCAAGTGTCCCAGTGAAAGCGATCTAGGGACAGACCATGGAAAGGAACTGGATCAGGACAGGAAGGCTTGAAGACCGAAGGCAAACAACTAAGGACAGGAGACGTTGGAGAGCATTTGTGGAGCAGGCCAAAACCCAAATTGTGATGATGAAAAGCCTGAATTAAATTAATGTTATCTATATTATTTACTAAAAACTCATTTGATCCGGGTCAAACTTGACCAGGTCATTGGGAATATGTAGCATTTTGAGCAGATCTTCCATTCCCATGGTATCTTGCAAACGCTTCTTCTCCTTTGAGACATTCAACAACTCCTCCAAAGCCTTTTGGCACCCATCTCTCCAGCCTACTACCAACTCTTCCAACACTTTAAAACTATGTGCTTTTGTCACTGTCGACTTATTCAATAAATTAACCTTTTCAATTTTTAAAGCAATCCTTTTTTTGGCCTCATCAACTTTCTTTTGCAAATCTGATAATTCGTCGCTTTCATCTTTGGGTACATTTTTCAATTCCATTTTTGCTTTTTTGTGAGTTTTTCTATCTACTATGGTCTTGTCTTCAAAATCATCATCGTCGTTATCGCTCATACAAGACAAAGTTGATTTTTGAGATAAGCTCTTAGAGTCTATAATATTAACCACTTCTATTTTATTGTCTTTCGTAACAATCTTTATTTTTAAACTTTTTTCTTTTGGTTGAGAAGAACTATTGCTGATAGAAGAGCTAGAATTAGACTTCCTTTTCAATTCAACTGGTTTTGTTGACTTATCTTCTGGTTTTGGCGAATTTTCAACTGATTTTGATGACTTGATTGTTATTGACGACTTATCCACTGATTTCAAAGATCTTTCATCTCTTTTTGAAGACTTATCCCCTGGTTTCAAAGAGCCTTCACCGCTTTCTGATGACTTATCACCTATTTTTGAAGAGGTTTGATCGCTTTTTGATGACTTATCTTCTGGTTTCGAAGACCTTTCATCTATTTTTGACAACTTATCGATTGGTTTCAATGAATTTTCAATGGATTTTGATGACTCTTCAACTGTTTTTGATGACTTATCCACTGGTTTTAATGAATTTTCAAATGATTTTGATGACTTGTCCATTGGCCTTGATGACTTTTCACCTATTCTTGAAGACTTATCCACTGGTCTTGATAACTTTTCACCTATTTTCGACGACTTATCAACTGGTTTTGGTGAATTGTCAATTGATTTTGAAGACTTTTCAATTGTTCTTGATGACTTATCAACTGGTTTTGTTGAATTTTCAACTGAATTTGATGACTTATCTACCTGCCTCAGTGACTTTTCATCTATTTTTGATGACATATCAACTAATTCCGAAGAGCTACTATCTATTTTAGATAACTTATCTTCAATCTTCAATGACTTATCCATCGGTTTTGAAGACCTATCATTTTCTTTTATTGACTTATGAATAGGCCTTGGTGAATTTTCAGCTGATTTTGACAACACTGGTCTCGATGACTGTTCATCTCTTTTTGATGACTTACCCAGTGGTTTCGAAGACCTTTCATCTATTTTTAATGACTTATCAACCGGCTTTGGCGAATTTTCCACTGACTTTGATGACTTATCCAATGGCCTTGATGACCTATCCTCAATCTTCAACGACTTATCCAATGGTTTAGAAGACCTATCATCTTTTTTTGACTTATCAATAGGTTTTGGTGAATTTTCAACTGATTTTGACGACTTATCAACTAGTTTTGGAGAATTTACTGTTGATGACTTGTTCACTAGTTTTGGTGAACTATCAATAATTTTTGATGACTTATCATTAGACCTAAATGACCTATCCACAGGTTTCGGTGATTTTTCAATCGCCTCCATTAATTGAGGATTATCAATGTCTTTGATGAGATTTCGTTTATTTTTTGGTATTACTTTTTTGTTCACTAAAACTACACAACTTTCCAAGAGATTCATCGGTTTTTTGACATTATTTAAATCGAGATTTTGTGTTTCTTTCTCCAGAGTTGGCGTAAGAGAATTCATAACTGTAGGTGAAAGATCCTCTATCAATGATGAAACTACAACATTTTTAGATTCTTGTGTAAAAAAATCCTCAAATTCTGAAATTTCAACTGCTTTCGAAATTATTGAAGACTCTTGGACTTTCGAAATATCAACACGATTCGTTTCTTGTGAAGAATCAACTTCCATTTTGGCAATTTCATCTTTTTTCAATCTCTTGGGGCTATTTTTATCAGTTTTTGTATTTTGGACAACCTCCAGCCGTTTGTCAACTTTGGATAGATCCGGAGAAGTCAATAACGAACTTTGAGTCACTTTTGTCACCGGAGATTTATTTTCTTGTAAGGGAGAATTGACAGACTTCACACGATTCCTCGTCAGTCCCATTCTTCGACAAGGTGTCAGCAAACATTTGCTAATTCCGCCACTAGTGCGAGTCGTATTGGAAAAACTGTTTTTATTGATATTTTCTGGCGTTAGCACGCTTTTCTGGAGAGAAACATCTTCTTTTGGTTTCTTACTAGTTCTAGATTTAGGAGAATTAACCGAAGACGACTTGGAAGACTTATTTCTCTTCATTTTAACAAATAATATCGCTTTTTAATAGCAACAAACTTTTCACTTTGACAGCTTTCCCGGGTAAATAATAAACAACCAATAGACAAAACAAGAGCATAGACGAAGAAATAAGCAAAAATTAAGTAGGTGCCTCTCAAGGAATAATATATTAAAAATGTGTATAATTCCAAAAACACCATAATAATATATTATGTTGTGGAGATAAACGATACATGGCATGTCTGAAAGATGGTACTGTAAACTCAGTTATTAGAGCAAATGTTTGGATAGTGGAATTTTCGAATTGGGCTGTCAGTCGCGTCAATAACTTGATACACCCATTGGTACAACCTGGCATAATATTCTTGACAAATAATAAATTCTGAACTAAGAATGTCATTAAATTTCTATGGCAACCCCAAGGTCTTTGAAATTTCTTTTTTTTTCAAAAACTATCATGCCCGATCATTTTTGTTTATTTTAGTTATTTATTAATAGTTAGAAATCATTTCAAATGAATAGATCGATGAATAGTGGAACTAAGGAAGTTATTTATTATGTATTCTGGCGCTCTTTAGCTGAATTTCATTTTTGTGGATATATGTTGATTTTTAAACAATTATAGCAATGTGCATTCAGATATGAGGTTATTACAAAAATATTCTTTAAATACTTACGAAATTGATCAAATTTGTCAACATACCATAATACCTTCCCAGTCATTTCAATAGTGCATTTGAAAACGTCCTCAAAGTTAGACGGGAGTTTCGTAGCTTGAAATTCATCTAAGGCTGCTCTTAGATGGTCCGGAAAGGATTGAACTTTTCACTCGCTACTGGAGACACTTAGCAGAAAAGCCAAGTTTTCTAAAGTAAGGTAACGGTTTGCAACGCAGTCTATTGTGGGATTACTTTTTAATTATTATTACTTTTCTGCGCAGTGTCTCCAGTAGCGAGTAAAAGTTCGTTCCTCACCGGACCATCAGAGAGCAGCCTAAACAGTGCCAGAATACATACTAAATAACTTCCCTAGTTCCATTGTTACTAAAATAAAAACGCGCGTTCCGGTATTGGGTAGTCAGTACACGATAAAAAATTAGCGATTTTAAATCGGAAAAATAAAAACATTTATAGCTAATCCCCTTAATTAATTATAATTGAAATCAAAATTTATAATAATTGACATCTATTTGCTGAAAACATTAAAAACCATCTGACAACGCTCACGGAACGGGCATAGGTCCACTCTGGTTGCAAGCCCGAGAGCTATTGCCGACTGAGAACATTGAGTTCCTCGCGCTTCCACAGTGAAGAGTGAGATGCGAATATAGTGTCGCGCTTCCCGGACACTCTTCATGCATCGTCTAGAACCAAGGTCGAGGCGCTCACAGCGCTGTTTATACGCCAATTTGTTTCCGATGTTCACAAAATACCTCCGATGTACCCAATAAATTCTGAGAATTATTAATATTATTTTTGAAATCAATTCGTAAATACATTATGGAGGAATATTCAAAATCTTAACCTTGTATTAATTATATTTATAGAGATATTGATGGTTATTAGAAGCAACCTGTAGAAGATACCCATCATAGGGAAGGGAGGGTTAAACAATGTGAAATAATAAACTTTAACGTTGAAAAATATTAATGTACAACAAAATTTATCTATGGTTTTCTGTTCTCATTCACAATTGCTATATCTATGGATCTATGCTCACAACTGTCAAACTTATAACCTCGAAAGCTCGAAACGATAACCATTTTGACGCATTTAGAAGTGCTTATACTTCGATAATGGCTCTCACCTTAGTAAAAACTTGCCTCACGGCTATCAGAGGTAAATAAAGAGAAGCTGAATCAATAATATTCATTGATTTAATATTATTCATGTTGTGAGATCGTCTCTAATATTTTATAACCCGGCACTAATGATTTCATTGTTCTACGTCAAAAATGCATTGTGAAGATACTATTAGTTGAAGCCATGTAAAACTAATGACCATTTTCATACAAGCCTTCACACTACCCGTTTTTCTTTGGACCCAGCAGTTATTAAAATTATGTTTACAGTGCATTCTTGACGTTGTGTACCAATGCCTTTAATATAGTGTAATTGATTGATTACAAACAGAAGGTAATGAAGAATAATCTAGAATTTTTAGTCGTCTAATAATTAAAATTTCGGTAAAATTCGACAATTCCGCCTCACTGTTAATACGCATGGGTTTTTAAAATAAAACTTCGTTTCAGATTACTAAAAATTAAAAAAAAATATTGGCATACGCGAAAATGCAAAAAATGCATATAGATTCATTTAAAGCTTAGTAAAGTTTTAAGTTCTTGTATGGATTTTTAGGTTATTTTTTCATTTTTTCACCGTAAGCCTTCCAAACCAGTTCTTAGTTTGGGAATAAGAAAAAAAATCATGCGTAATTGTTGAATTTTAACACAATTTCTTTTCGCATTTATCCATTCGCCAATAAAGTTCTTTTTTTTATTCTCTAGGACATCTGAGAAACCCCTGTATAACATCTATACTACATAATTCTGCAAAATTCGAGCATACCCTCAGCAAAGACATTGCAGAAGCAACGAAAAATGACCAGCCATTGGATGACATGAAAAATCCTTTCGAGCCGGAAAAACCAAAATGCCTCCTTTGCAAACACAACATAACGCCAGACTACAAGAACGTGCGGCTACTCTCCCAGTTCCAGAGTTCCTACACGGGTAGAATCTACGGGAGACATATAACCGGATTGTGCAAACACAAACAGACCCAAGTTGAATTAGAGATCGTAAAGGCACGGGCTGTGGGCTTCATGGGTTATTACACGAAAGACAGAATGTTCCTCGCTGATCCGAGGATCTTCGATCCGGAGCACCCTATCCGACAGCACAAATATTAAATTATTAATAAGCATTTATCTAGTACTAGTTTTGTTTCGATTTGTTTAATAAATAAATATATTTAAGTCAGTGGATTTTTTGTTTGTTATTTTTTATGTGAATACTGCCCAAGAGTCCCAACTATCTGGAGCCAGTGGGACTAGGGCATCCCCGATTGGGGTATGTTGTGAGACTGAACGGAATTAGATGGCAAGAGGAAGGTTAAGATGTACCTGGCTATTCAGATGTGGTCACCAAACATCTGAAGCCATTCTAAGCAACGTTTCGATTGCGAGTGGTGATCTCCCTCTAGGCCGTTACTGAGAGTATCTACCACTCTGGAATGTGCCACAAATATACTATATATTAACTCAAATATACGTGATATTAAATTAAAAGGGAGGGGGGGAAGGAGAAAGGGAAGAGGAAGGTGGGGAAATACCTGGCTATTCAGATCTGGTCACCAAACATGGGAAAAAGACGTTTCAATTTTCTGAATGGTGGTCTTTCACCAGGGCGATACTGAGAGTATCTTCCACTCTGGAACGTGCGCAAATATACTACATATTATTTTTAAATGAATTAATTCTGGAACGGCACAAATTAATTACATAAAATTGACTTGCGCACGCCGGGACCCGCGACCTTCGGATTTATAGTCGAGAGCCTTACCCCTCGACAATGGAGGCCGTCTATAGAGCGGATGAACGAAGGAAGAGAATATATGACGCAGAATAATGGTAAAAGAAGTCGGTGACGCCTGAGGAAGACATGGCACGACAAAAGTGAATCAAACACTTAAGTCGGGTAATGTCAAGAGTCAGAATAAGACTATGACTCTTGAGATGATCCGACTAAAGTATTTGATTCACCTGGTAATGCCTTATCTTCCTCGGGCGTCACAGAGTTTTTCTATCATCCACCTTCGCGATATATATTACACTCTTTGCTTTGTCACCTTCTCTAAATGCCCAAACCATCTAAGCATCAATTTATGAATCTTATCCATTGCACTTACATTCTTTACGGATCTCCACAATACGGTCATACTCGTATATGGTTATATCACACATACGCCTCAGGTATCTCGCTTCCACAACATTTGGTCCACTTTCATCATTCATCTGCCAGTTCCACACACACCTTGCTCTGCTTTAATCTGTGAATTTCAGTACAGGCAAATCACTTTGAATGTATTTGTGTACACCGATAGTGGTTCAAATTGGTTCGAACACTCTCCCGCAGTCCCCCCCTTACCACCCAGCAAAAGCTACATAAGCAAAAATCTCTTCAAAATGATTCCACTGTACTCTGGCATAAAATAAATATTAATCAAATCTTGTTGTTCAGAAATCGAACGTTATTTATTGAAATGAGAATTTTCTGATTATCTTCCAGAGATAAAGGTGTTGCAAATGATAAAATTATATAGTAAAATTATAAAATTAAATAATTTACACACCACTGTACGTCAGTTCCAATTTTCAAGGATATATCACATTGTAAATTATTCGTAATTAAAACATACAAAATTCCACAACACAATGATTCACAAATTACTTTGGTTACACCGAGCGAATGTGATTCACATAGCAGAAAAAAATAACTTACGTGCGATCTTCGAGAGGGTCAAAGTATTTATGAAAAATTATCGGAAATTTTTATTTTTTAAAAAATTTAATGTAAATCAAATTTAATAATGTTGTTATTAATTTCTGCAAGTATTTTTAGTTGTTATTATTGTGACAGCTGTTTCGGCGTTTAAGGCCATTTTCAAACTGTGGTTAATCCACATTGCGACGACTTATTTATATGATTTAATTTACCCCCACTCCTTTAAAAATTTGGATGGATGGAACATTCCTGTCCTGGTTACTTTCAACCGGTTCCTCTGCTATCACTGGAACCGGTAGGTATTATTTCTTTGAAGAGTCGGTTATGTTTGGACCCGGTTACTTTTGAAATATTCGTCAAAGAAAAAAAAAATTCAATTTTTAATTATTTATTGAGATTTAAAAACCTCATTTTAATATTTAGGTTACTGTAATATTATTTTCTACAATGATTTTTAAAAATATGTATTTCAGGAACGGTTTATTTTCTCAGGAATGCCACACCCTCGACTCTTCCCCAAATGATACAAATATATTTTGAGGAACCGGTTCCCTTTTCTCTAGCAACCTCCCCTCTCATGTTATTTTTTTCCTTTTTGAGAAACCGATTGCAAAAGTAACTGGGTAAGTAAGTAAAGAACCGGTTCCTCATCGGTCTCCGGCAACTGGAACCGCAGTGACAATCCATTTCACGAATCAACCATCTCTAGAATTTTCGGAAATAAGTCCGTCTGGTATTAGGGTGGAGCAGTCGGTTTGGGCAACGATATTTACATTCACAGTAGGATTTTGGCGCAGTCGGATATCAGCTTGACTGACCGCTTCACGCAAATTGCATAGGATTTCCCCATTCACGGACAGATTTGAAGCGGCTCCAAATGGAGCGGTCATGAATGGGAACCCTTAGGTGCTGGATTCTTCAGTGTAAGTTACTGCGTTTTTCGGTTCTCAGAAGAGCACGTGTTCCATTTGAGAGCATGATTGGCATGAATCTTTAAAACTGTATTTATTTTTTATCCTGTTACAAAAAATACACCATTAAGTGAATCTACACATTTCACTTTATTGAATCTTAGTTCTATTGCGGACGATGTATCAAATGACAGCGACGATACGGGGGATGAGATTGGCAATCGCAATAAAAGAATCCCAATAGAAAGTGAATTTTCCTCATATGCGCCCGCTGTAAGAAGGGACAGCATGGGCTTTGCGCGGGAAAACACAATTGTGAAGTGACATGATTTTCTATTATTATTTTTTATATTTAGTAGTTGTAGTTATTGTAGTTTTTTATTAGACGCATAGATATCATCATTTGTTTGTTTAATTGAAAAAGAATTATTAAAATTGACTGATATTTGGCTTAGTTATTGCATTTTTATTAAATATCTTTTTTTTCTAATAACACAAAATATTTATAGCAATTTACGTACCTACTTGCAAAATAAGGACAGCCAGTGGCGTGCAGTCCATAGGAGCTGAAATCTGTGCCTACCCTTACCTAAATGAACCATAAGAAGAAATCATAGAAAATTTTAAAAGGTGACAAATTTCTAACAAAAATGTATTTTTTTCAATGAATTCAGTAAGGAACTTGTAAGCTCATTTATTCACTATATTATTCCTGTATTTGTTGGTGAGACAAATTAAATATTTAGTTGTTGTATTTCATAAAGGCTATCTATTTTATCTATGTACCTACTGTGATGTGTTTTGCACCAGTGTGACTATATTTATCTATGTACCTACTGTGTGTTTTGTACCTGTGTGATTATATTTATCTATGTACCTACTGTGGTGTGTTTTGTACCTGTGTGATTATATTTATCTATGTACCTACTGTGGTGTGTTTTGTACCTGTGTGACTATATTTATCTATGTACCTACTGTGGTGTGTTTTGTACCTGTGTGATTATATTTATCTATGTACCTACTGTGGTGTGTTTTGTACCTGTGTGATTATATTTATCTATGTACCTACTGTGGTGTGTTTTGTACCTGTGTGACTATATTTATCTATGTACCTACTGTGGTGTGTTTTGTACCTGTGTGATTATATTTATCTATGTACCTACTGTGGTGTGTTTTGCACCTGTGTGACTATATTTATCTATGTACCTACTGTGGTGTGTTTTGTACCTGAGTGACTATATTTATCTATGTACCTACTGTGATGTGTTTTGCACCTGTGTGACTATTTAAAAGCTCATATAGGGCGCATATAATATAATAAATAAATAATAATCAGCGGAAGATGAAAATAAAACAGCCGTTTTCAAAAATTAAATGCACTATTTATACCAGAGCTTGAAATACTACACACAGCCGGTCTCCGTTGTTGAGTGGTTAGGATCTTTGGCTACGAATCCGGAGGTCTCGGGTCCAAACCCCGGCTTGCGCAAGTAAATTTTATTTGATAAATTGTGCTATATCATAATTTATTATTCATTTAAAATAATATGTGGTATATTTGCAGCACATTCCAGAGTGGTAGATATTGTCAGAATCGCCCTGGTGAAATACCAGCATTCAGAATAGAAACGTTGCCTGAAATGGCTTTAGTGATGTTTGGTGACCAGGTACTTCCCCACCTTCATATTACCTATCTCCTCCCCCTCCTCAATATATTAAGCCTCACAATATACCCCAATTGGGGATGCCATAGTCTCACTGGCTTCAGACGGTTGGGAGCAGCTGGGACTCTTGTGTGGTATTACATAAAAATAAAAAAGTCTGTCCTTTGATCAATGCACAGCACGAAAACAGTTAATAAATAAAACACACTTAGGTTTGTTATTCAACTATTTAAACAATCTTTAAACAATACATAACAGTTACATTCGCTGATATACAATGTTACATATAAATATTATATGAATTATGTTTGACTTATAAACGAAGCAGTAACTGCTAGAAAAGATTTAAAAAATTGACAGACATATTATTTTCTTCAATGAGTATTTTTTGTTTGACAATAATTTAATTTACTCATTGCTTTTAATTATTTTTAGACATTTTGCCATTTTTTTCATTTTTAACAAATTTATATAATTTTGAGACTCAGTTTTCTCTAAAACATAGATATTATATTTTATAACATTTGGAAATGAACCTAAATTTTTAACATCATTCAATTAATTAAAAAAACATTATTGTTACAAGTACAACGATAATACTGAATATTTTTAATATTCCCAAAATCAGAATTAAAATCACAATAAATAAATAAAAAATTTAATCTGGATAGATAATAAATAATAATAAACTTTTAAATCTTACCAAGACATTTATGTGAACAATTATTGAATGTGGGTTTATTTTTCATCTGAAAAATGGCAGTGTAATCATTAAATTAACGTGAAACATTTTCATTAGGTACATAACTTGTCTTTTAATGGAATAGGAAAAAAAACATAATATGACAATTCTGTCTAAATAAAATAATCATATTATTTGAAATGAATGCATTTTTTGAATTGACCACTAAATTTACTTCAATTGTTAGTTTTGGAAGAATCCTAGCTTTGTCGGTATTAAAGTTATAGAAATAAAATAATACAGAAATAATTAGTATCAATAGGTGTTGGATTGGGAGTCACTGAGAAGGGCGGTTTACCAGGAACATGTTTAATTTAATTTCAAATTTAATTTCACTTCAGCACATACGAGTATGCAGCTGTTAGGGGTGGAAAGTACCATAGCTGCAGGAAATGAAGAGGATGAGGAAACAGACATTCTTCTATGGTAATAATGGCAATTGATGCCTTGATCAGAAGAATATTTAGATACCTGGTGAGTTGAATATCATGTAGAACCAGGAGACATGGGTAAATGCACAATCCTGGTGAATTCACTGACTGTTAAGAGAAAAACGTATTTGGGAGGCGGGTATGGGTACCGCCGCCCCGGAAACATTAATTGGATAACAAACAATTATGTAACAGGTCACACCAAGTGGTTGGCTACGTTTGGTGACTTAGCGGTGAGGTTTGTCCAAGTCTTGGCGGAGGATGCGTCTGACCACCAACTGCGTGGTGAACCGGATCGTGAAAAATCAGTTGAGGGAGACCCCTCACCTCTCCGGATGGACTCTCTCAACCCATCGCCTTGCGCCTCAGTGGGAGGGATGAATTAATACGCCCATCACTCCTGGACACACTGACCCCCAGATTTCTACCCACTCTTCACACCGTGTTGCTTCCCAGAATTTCCTCTCCTTCCTTTCCTTAAAGAGTTAATGTAAAAAAAAGGTGAAATATGGGAGATAGCACAATGGGCCTATGGCCTGAGTGTTTACGGGTGCTATGCAGACCATTTCCCAATCAAATATATAACTTTTATCATGACAAAGAAAGAGTTTTTTGAAACTAGTTGACAATTTACATAAATTTAGTTTTCACAGTTCTCATAAAACTCCGTTTATCTCCTTTTGTCTTATGGTCAGACATATATTTTAGAAAAGAGAGAACTCCAGCTTTCTCTTAACATGATATTTCATTGTCTATACCCGAGGGGTAATCACGGCAAACCACAATGTAAATGCATTTTACGAACATCCAAATAAAATCATAAAAATCACACAGTATGTAAGTTACAACATTAATCTTTTCTACGCAAACCTTTTTAAAGTGCATCGATTTATAACTTAACAACAATGGTCCAAAATAATATTAACTAAAACGCTCTCCCGTTGTATCCTACCGAGTGACAAAACATTTTAACAAACACTAGTAGAGTCACTTCGCATGAGACGAAATCTCGCTTCTCTCCTTAACCTAATTGTTAGTAACGTAACGACAAAACTACACATTTATACGATGCCGTGGAATTCGGCTTAAGATAAGGTTATACGAAAATTCAAAACTTTTATGTCAAAAAATTTTCAAATTATTTTCTGGTCCCACGAAAATATCTTAACACACTTCCGACGGGAAAGCTACCTAGTTCTACTTTAATGGCGGGAAAGGCATTGCTGTTCGATAATTTTATATGAATATTGTATATCAATCTCTTTGTAAAAATCCCAACTACGATTCATATATGTATATGCACTAAAGCAAGTCTTCCTCACATTATCTTCTTGTTTTTTAGCTCATGATGGAAATGATGATACGAAATAGTTGCGCTGACCTAGAAATTCCAGGCAGCCAAAGCAATGCAAAATTTCATGATGTCAGAGCTTATTAATTGAGTTTTTCCTGCTATAGCACAAAAAATTTCTGCAAATTGGGGAATTTAAACTACTCGATTTTAGCCATGCGGCGAGGCCGCACTTCAAAAATCAACCGTGTAAATCGTCGATTTGACAGATCGCAGGTGATTAACATCGCAAGCGTCAAAGTAGACTACCTTCCGGCTTTTGCCGTGCGGCGACTGATTGCATGCGGCAGGGTGACAAAAATTGACCGTGTAAACGATCAGTCGTAGGCGATCCGTCGCCGCATAAACTTGTTTATTTGGCACGTAGCACGTCTGTTCTGCTAAACATTTTTAAACAAAATTAAATAGGTCGCAAGCGATATTAATCGATTCTGTAAATGGAGTGGGTGTGCGGTTAGTCACCATCGACGCGACGGACGACTAGTTGCACGGAAAAAATCGACAGTGTAAATCGCCCATCACAGTTAAACTTCAACTCTGAATTCTGAATCTATTAGTTTCGATGAAAAAAAACTGCTTTTCAATAATCGTACTGATCGGATAATTGTTAAAACATAATTTTTGTATAACTAAATATATGCTCATCTATTACAATCAATTTCCAACTCTTTTTCTATATTCCATCATCTCTCTTCCCTTCAAGCAGGGTTGTGAGACACATTCATCATTCTCAGTGGGACTTTGTTGTGTATTATAAAAAAGGATTAAAACTAAAAATTTTATACGTGGATAATTAAAAAAATGTTGCTAATCATTCGATTTGTTGCAAGTACGCCGTTCTTTTAGTACTTCTCATCGGCGGCGATGATGGTCTCGTGCGTGGTGGAGAACGGCATGGCGTCCTGCTCTACATCATACCTCTTGAGTTTGTTTTGTTTCCCGGCTGCCAATCTGTTGAAAGAAAATTAAACAATAAATTAATGATTACTTTTTCAAATTATGTCACGACTCATAACTAGACATCACATGCAAATATGCACTATCAATTCCAAAATATATGCCTAAAATAAATGAAAATGGGAGGAATTTCTTTTGGAACCCAGTTCGTCGGAAATTTATGATTTCACAGGGGGGAGGTTGGCCAGAGAAATTCTCTAGGAAAAGAAGTGGTTCCTCAGAAAAAAAAAGTTACATGGAGGGTAGGGGAGAAAGGGACAGCGAGCACGGCCATCTCTACTACGAAACTAAGGTTTTCAAAATTTCCCAAATTACAACAAAAACCGGCCAAGTCGAAGTCCTTCAATTTTAGCAGATTGAGATTGAGGATTTTTGAATGGATGCAGGTTTATAGTTTCACAAGTTAGGATATTTTTTAATTGAAGTATATTATGTTTAGTATACGTAAAAAATATTCTGACTTGCGAGGCTGTGAGTTTGTGTCCATGCAAAGGACTTCAGTCTTAGTCTGCCGACGAACATGGATCTTGATTCGGTCACTTTTCATTGAATGCTCTATATACAGTGAAAAGTGACCAAGTAACCTTGATGATGACTAAACAACTGTTCTCAATATCTTATTAATTGTTTTTGTGTTTTATTAGTAGAACTCCATTTAATAATTATTTTTTCTAATTTAATGTAAATCAAATCAAAAACCAATTTAGTTAGAAAACAATTAAAATTCTCTATTCTATGAGGTTTTTACATTTATAATGTGTTTCCCCGTATTTAACTGACAATGTTTTCTTAATTGATTTATTTAAATGTGTTTTATTGTTTTGATAATGTGTTATAATAATTGTTCTCAATATCCCCCAAATGTAGAGAATAGAGACATAAGATGGAGACATAATGAACAGGAAGAGGAAGACGACAGGTTGGGAAGACCCGACTAAACAGATCTAAGCATTACTTATTGTAATAATTCATTGAATTTATTAAAACAATATTTTTTGATTTTGACACACACCAGCATAAAACTTTCCCATGATTTTGTACAAGTATTATTCATAAGTAATACACATTTTTATAAGGGGGAAGGGATAATTTATTAATTTGAAATAATGATAACTTTATTACGCAATACGATAAACATAACGTTTTCAAAGACAAACATATTTATTATATATTTTGTAAACGTACATATGCTTAGCATTTACATGAATAAATGCGAATAAAATTTTTAATATATGTAATAAATATTTTTCCCTTTCAAAACATTATTCTTATTGTATTATGTAATAATATTATAATTATTTCAAATTAATAAATAATCCCCCTCCCACGTCCCCCTCCCACGTCCCTCTCCGACTTCCCTGTCCGACGTCCCTCCCCAAAGTGCCTCTCCGATGTCCCTGTCCGACGTACCTCTCTGACGTCTCTCTCCCCCTTAAAGCAGTCACTTATCCAAGCTTCTAATTCTATGACTGTTGCCCTTGAGGTGATTTTCAGTGAAAGTGTTAATGAATGTTTAAAGCCAGCTTCGAAATCTACAAATGCCGCACAACATTTGTAATCAATTTAGAGGATGTTTTGATAACATATTGAAATTGTTAATGAATTTTCGAATGCCCTGATGAATGATTATGGGAAGACGACTGAATGTAAAAAAAGCGAGAACTGTACAAAATCTACAAAAAAAATTACATGCAAAGTTGAAAAATGACGAAAATTAAAAAAAAAAGTGAAGTAAAGAAGATTAGTCACTTGGCAAAAAGAAGAAAAAATGTTG
Source organism: Halesus radiatus (assembly GCA_022606495.2). Lineage (NCBI taxonomy): Eukaryota > Metazoa > Arthropoda > Insecta > Trichoptera > Limnephilidae > Halesus > Halesus radiatus. The sequence continues at coordinate 37,364 of JAHDVE020011625.1, read as the reverse complement.
TCACAGAGTGTCTCTCTTCAAAACTTAATTTAATTTGGGATGGGTTAATGCCATTTATTTTTTTATTAATTGTCATTTTATTTATTAATTATCACAAATTTATTTAGAATAACTATCTGAATTTGAAGAGGCGGCTGTGGAACTCAATTTTTTGTTGAATTTTTTCTTCTTAAAATTTCAAATGTGGGAATTCGTTAATTCGAAATTTGGTTTTCTATGTCCCGTGGATTTCAAATTAACGGGGTTTTACTGTAATAACTGTATTAGATGAAAAGGTGAGAGGGGTTGAATTACAAGCTTCCCCAGGGCCCGGGATGTTTTAACGTAAGTCGCTGATCTGTAGTTAGTACCATTGTAAATAATAATATAGTGTACAATGCGATTTGTTGTTAAAATAATGTCTGTTTGTGGATGTTTGTATGTTCAAAGTTTATTAGGATGGGTTCGTTAGACTCTCGTGACAATAATAAGACTGTTTGTCTGTCCAAAGCTTCTTGAAGGTCTCCGTCTCCAGTGCAATACTATCCCCCACCTCATCAAATACTAAGCAATTTTTCATTAAAAACAAAGTGATAAGTTGATACAAACCGTTCATCAAATTGATATACACATGGTCTGGAAGAATAACGTCACAAATTAAAAAAGGATCATTTTTCCGCAGACATTTCATACATGAAGTTTTCGGAATTAAAGAAAATTATATTCATAAACTCATCTTTAAGAATATCCTTGTCAAAACATCACTAGAATTTTACTTGTAACGTCAGATTTCTTTTCATATTTTTTTAGACTTGTGACAATTCGTTTGCATTAAAAATGTCAACTTTCTAATTTTGTCAGTTTTGCTTATAACAGAACTATAAATTTGGTTTTTTTATTTGAATTTCTGACGTCCGCTGTGACATTTTTCTTGACAACGTAGCAAACTATTCGGCTAATTGCAAATTTAACTAGATGTTTAAAAAATTTTTTTGCAAATACGAGTATGTAGGTTATTTTCTGAAATATCATCGAAACTTTGGGACTTTCACACGATTGGTTTGTCCGATACTAATTAAAGCCACCGCATCGAAAGGTTTGACCATCCGGTTGTCCTTTCTTAAAGTTAGTAGGTTTGACTTTAGGAAAGGACGACCAGATGGTCGAACCTTTCGATGTGGTGACTTTGGTTAGTATCGGGCAAACCAGTCATGTGGATTGCTCATTATCAATGAAAACACAAAAAAGGTATTTTTGACTTGCGACGTTTTTCTTCAGGTACAATTTTTTTTAAAAATAATTTTTAAAAGGGCGATAGATCCAAATTGGAATAATCTGGGATTAAGTTGGTTATGATAAACCAGGCCTAAGGATCATATTAACTTATCACTCTGATCTGAAAAAACTTTTTCCGGTCGTAAAAATTACCCCAAAATGTTTTGATAGGCAATATAGGCATTATTACAGCATATTAAAAGGTTCATTAGGTCCATCAGACCTTCATATTGTTTAGGGGTTGGCGTATCTCACTGAAAATTCCTCCCTCTCGCGACCTTCAAGAAGCTGGTAGTGGACAATGGTCTCATTTTTACTAAAAACAAAAAAAGAGTAAATTGTGTATTATATATTTACCAATAGAGCATGGGATATATTGTTGTCTTTACCTTTTGCATAATGGCCCTTTACATTAAGGCTTTACTGTGATATTAGGATGGCGGAATAATAGCCAATAGATTGTAATTAACACAATGTATTATCTCAGATGACAGATGATAGTGAAGAGAGACTGGACAACAATACAAACTCTATATAGCTACAGTTAAATATTTCAAATAAATACCAACTCTTCTTTTGCCACCAATCTTCTAATAAATGTAATAATATCAATAGAAAAGAAGGATAAAATATAAAAGCCAAATTTTCTAATAAAACTGGTTATCATACATTCTCTTCTGTTATTCTGACTTCTGACATGGCCCGACTTAAGTATTTGATTCACTTAATCATGCCATGTCGTCCTTGGATGTCCCCGGCTTCTTCTTCCATTCGCGTTCATTCGCTCTAAATGCTCAAACGATCTAAGCGTATTTTCTTACAATTTATTAAATAAGCATTTTATTCCCTTTCTAAACCACCAGACCGAGCACTAGTGGTGTACGGAGAGACTTATGACTGTTGTAGGTTACCTGATATTTATTTTATGATTTTTCGATTGCAATAATTTATTAAGAATATATATATTTCACATAAAATCTATTAAATTGTACGAAAGAAACCAATTGGTACAACCCGGGCCGCTAGAGGCGCAAGTGTAGCTTATTTCCCAATGTATGGAAAATGTCAGAAGCTGGACGTATTGTCTATTTCTATGGTTTTTAATTACAGCATACGTCTTGTTGTTACATATTTTGGGGTTACTGCGAAAAGTTGGAATTGAATCGAAAGGTCGTTTGATTATTTACTGGCATTCGTTTGATAAGTGTGTATTAATGTAGGTTATTAATATAGTGACTGATGACTCACCGACTCTTGATGACCTGGTACAGCCAGATGATGACCATGGGGATGGGGGTCATGATGGCCACAGCCACAGGAACAACTGGAAACAAACGTTTTCAAATAAGATCACATGAAAAAATACATTGCTCAAAATTCAAACGATAATTAGAGAAAAGCTGGGTGAAAAACAGATACAAGAAAAAAGGCATCATAAAGACCATACTTAAAGTACCCGCCTTCCATGGAATTTATCAAAAGTTTTGACGTACCAAATGTAATACAAATATATGCCAAAAATGTAGTTAAAAGTTTTCAAAAATACGGAACCCTCACTAGACCACGTATTCATGACACTAGATCTAATCAAAGTGACATAAAAAACATTCCTTGTTATAAAACCACTTTCGGATAAAGAAACTATATAAATTTTGCAACAAAACTCCACAATATCCTTCCCTCAGATATAAAACGAATAGAAAAGTTTAATGTGTTTAAGAATTAAAGTCTGGCCGAAAAAGGTCAATGAAACAACCTTAAAAATGGCACAAAAAATGACATAGATGACGCACCACGCATTCAAGATTTAGAAAAAACTTTATACATACTAACTCGGGTCGATTCACAAGATCCTCATTACAACTTACATTCCACCAACCTACAACTAAAACAACTTTTGGACAAAGAAATTTGGAATATTTGTTTATAAAAGTATTTAACATCCTCCCTCTAGCAATAAATAAACTACTACAAAATTAACCGATTTCTAAAAAGTATTAAGATATGGATTATGGACACGGGAAGGAAGAATATAGATATGATGTTACAACCTAACAGAGTTTAACGGTCACCGTATGTTTTCTCATAGATTTTAGAATTTTTATTCATTTATTCAATTATAGTGTTCCTCTAGTAATATTTTAACATAATTATGAAAACTTACTTAAATTTTTTTATCAGACTTGTAAAAAACTTGACCAAATTTATAATCCATATATAAAACCATGTACAATGTGTCCTTAGAACGGGGTACATTTTAAGGTAAGGTCACATTTTTTGCGACGTTTGTAAAACAATATGAAATAAAATAAATAAATAAACATAATTAGATGACATAAAAATAAATAGTCTGCCTTAGCACAGGGCCCCCTAGTGAGGAGGAATAAGAAAAAACACTAAAAGATCAAATAGTTTACAAATATAACAATTAATGACCAAGTCATGGCACGCAAACGTCCGCTACTATTATCGGTATTATAATTTACCTGTAGTGAGGTCGGCCATCGGCTGAGCCAGAGAGAAGCGCAGCAGAAAGATGGAGATGCCCGTGTTCTGGATACCCGTCTCCAGTGCGATGGCCAGGCAGTCCTCGGGCGGCTGGCGGAAGGCCTTGGCGCCCAACCAGCCCGCCAAGTAACCCAGCCAGGGCACGCAGATGCCCGCCACTATTATCTGCAAAGAAAGACAGGCATTTCAAAAATATTATGTTATTTTAGGTTCCATGACAAAACAGAACATCGAAGAAAAATAACAAACAAACCTAACCAAACCTATTCTTTTATAATGTTCTGTTTTATCACAAACACTTAACTACCTGCAATGTACACAACCAGAGTGGGCAGGGGAACCAGAATGTAGATGTTCTCAATATCGCCCTGGTGAAAGAAAACCATTCATAAATTAAACGTTGCTTGAAATAATCGAGGTACACAAATGGAGTAAACATCAGCGTTTGAAATATGGGCAACAACATGAGGCCCATTGGCATCGTAGAGATAACACGGGCTTCAGTCGATTACAAGCGCTCGCCGGGTATGGATCTCCAATGATAACTGCAAAATACCTACACGACTGGACATGTAGTTTTGGAAAAGATAGAAAAAGCAATGGTATAACCTTTCATCGGTTTTATCATAATCAATATCAGAGTAAATTGATTTTTTAAATGTTAAAAAAGTCAAGGAGCAAATGAAGTCGGCATGCCGTTAACTCAAATGCTCCGGGCCCCAGTCTGCTGTGAGGGGCGGCAACTAGGTTCGATGAGTTCGCTGACGGTCGGAAGAATTCAGGCGACATCGACAGCTGCCTCACTCCCCTTCCTTCTTCACACGCAGGAACAATATTTCATACTGATTTTGCGAAGAACGTACACTATTTATATGCATCAATGCTTGAAATGGCTTTAGTCATGTTTGGTGACTAGATATGAATAGCTAGGTACTTCCCAACCTTCCTTTGTCCCATATCCTTCTCCTTCAGTTCACAACATACCCAAACTGGTGACAGGCAGTTGGAACTTTTCATTATTCACATAAAAATTCCAATAAAAGCACGATCCTTACCTGCCACGAAAACAGCTCAAAAAGATACAGGTTCGTCACGATGGCGAACACGATGATAAACAGAAGCAGCAGAGCGGAGAACGTCTTAAGGATGCGCACCATCAGCGCGGCGAACTTCGGCAGCTTCTTCTGCGCCACTAGCCCCAGGCCGAGCGGGATGACCAAGCCAACGGCGAAGGTAGCGATGTTGCGGTACGGCACCACCAGGTTGGCACTGGCAAAGATTTGACGACCGAGAGTGAACAGCCACAGAGGCATCATGGCTGTAATAATATTAAAAAATTTGAGGTCCTGATTCTGGTTCGTTTTAAAGATAAGGTATCGGCATTGTTCTTATCCATAGCATTAAAAACTTTTTTTAGTCCTATTATTCAAAAAAGTAGGTGAAAAACATCGGCTTTTTTCATTAGATTTCGCAATAACAATGCGTGTTTACAATACACCAACTTGTATGGGAGAGAAGAAAATACCCGAACACATCCGTTAGCTTCGGCTGACCTCAAAATACTAAACAAGATGACGCAGGAACAAATGACTCACTAATAATTTTTGAAGTCGATACTTACGATAATATTGAGTTTTACTTTTGTTAAAACTATGCAAATATCGATATTCTTAAAAAATGTCATTCGCTGAATCATAGCTGTTATCCGAGAGAACCGGAATCGCAGTTAAGCAAAAAGTCTTTAGGCCTAAGGATAAGGACAATACCGTATCATTAAAAAGACTGGAATCCGGTCTCAGATTGAGTAGTAACATGGTAATAACGGGGCTGAACAAATATTTGAGCTGGAGGGTGGCACTGAGAAGTTATGATAATAATATTTGCGTGATATGTACAGCGCAGTTTTTGTTCACAATTCAAACTCGATAGTGAGGCAGGATAATTTACTGCAGTAAAAATAAAAGATGAACAAAAGAATTAATGATTTCCCTTCAGCTCGGTAATCTACAGGTAAAAATTAATAAAAACGAATTATAATAAATTTCAGTGAATCGGTAGATTTCATAAAAAATCAGGAGATTTAGAAATTTTTTATTTTTACTGAAGACTTAATTATTTAAAATCAGTATAAGCATCGCTGATTGAAGCATCATTTTTGTTGTTGTAGCGCAAACATTAGTAGTACCAAATACATGGACGCATTAACCTTTTTATTGCATTCCTGATGTATTTAGGATAAGGGGTTTACGCAGCACTTTTATTACATTCATAAGACTACCCATCAGACAAAAACACACGCCAAGCCTCCCTCTATGCAACACTAACTCAAAACATACATTTATTCACCGCGCTTCACACATTTTTAACATTTCATACAATGAGTTTGACTTATTTAACTCAGCACAACTTCAAATCTAAAATCAAGAAATAATATTCACACAATACATAATACTCTGAAGACTATATCCATTCTCTTCTCCCTCCCACAATCCCATCCCTATAGGCTAAACTTGAATTTTTTTTTGTATTTATGAATTACGATACTTGAGTGAAAACCTATTATGCATTGGTTTAGTTTTTATATTATGTAAACTGTTGATTTTCCAAAAAAAAACTAACAGACATATGCACGTATGAATGAGTGAATGGTTTATAATAAAAGTAAAAAAAAAAAAAAAAATTTTTATCATGTATCAGTGAACCGATGCATTATTCAACGGTAACTAACCAAAGGCAGCCAGGGTGCTGATGGTGGTCATGGTGATGGAGAGGTTCAGGTTCCCGCCGAGCAAGTAGGTCCAGATATTCGAGGCTCCGCCGCCCGGAGACACCCCCGTGAAGAACATGCCCAGCTGCATGGACTCATCGTCGGGGAACAACAGCTGGCCGAGACCGAAGGACAACTGGAACAGACATTAATCAACAATTAAAATCGATCAGGAAGAAGAAACAGAGGGTGGCTTTTATATAGGATAACCAATAATTTTTCTAGGTTAGCTATAAGAAATAGGCAAACCCTACAAGCTGTCCGGAAACTTGTGGTACAAGCGGAAAATTGGTGAATCTACATCATATTTGGAGTCGATTTTCTGGAATAACTATTTTTTTATTTGAGTTTTCGTTTTCAAGTAAATTGAGTACGGAGTTGGAATTTTTTAGTCAAATTTGTATAAAATCGGAAATATAGATCTGGAAAGAAAAAGAGTACTAAAATATATCAAAATTCTCAGATCAATTTTCCATGTTGTTTTTTTTGCTTTCTCCATGTGATGTAAATTAACCAGTTTCCCGCTTTTACAACGGGTTTCCGGACACCGTGTATACGTAAGAAATGACGGGAAATGATCGGTCAGTGGCTGAATTGGCATTGGTTAGGGTCTCACCCAGATGTCGTGAGTTCAATTCCTCGGCTGGCTAAGTCCTCCATTGCGACACAAGGAACATCTTCCGCTTACTGTGATGGTAGTAGGAGATTTAAAAATATTGTCAGGTTATTCATAACCAGGGAACACGTCTTTCTTTTTCTAAAATTTATTATATGCCATAAAATAACAATAGGAAAGCGTGCAAATATTACAAATTAAAGCAATAATACTTTATACACGGGTAAAAGACATGTTAAAGGAACAATTTCACGACAGTTACGTAAACAATTTATTGCACTGTGTACATATTTATAAATAAAATAAACAACAATACGGTATCAAAGGATTTTCTGTTAAGAATGTGAAATGCTAAATGTGCAAAAGTGTCGATGATAAATATCTTTTGTACAGAGTACCGACTCGCGCAATGATATTCCTGTAGAAAATAGATAAAAATAAATTTTCTAAGCAATAAACATTAGTTTGCACATGTGTGTAACGCTGTGATCCTACTATATCTATTATATGGTCTATCTCATTGAACTAACCTTTCTATGATAGACAGGAATTGTAGCGCATTCACGCTTGCTCTACTTCTATTCTATTTCAATTAATTTGTATTTGAATACGTCGAATAAGTGATGAAACAAAATCTTCGAAAGAAAAGTGTTTTTTTTTAAATTTATTTGTCATAACCATAGACAACCAGCAGGTGTCATTCACATGGTTCTACCGTAAATATAAAATTGATAAAATATTTTCAAGTATGGAATTTTTTTTTTAAGATTACCATTTTCAAATCGGTATAGATCACACTAGGGATAGGCTGTTCAGTGGATCTCCCTTAACCTGTGGGACGCCAACGCGCACTATGGAGACGATTTGGAATGATCACGCTCTCGAGGGATTTTGAGCCTTAAATATGTTCATACAATACTCAAATAAATTTTATTAGATTGGCAAATGAATAATACTACTATCCGGTTTTCAAAGTAATATTACTGTACTTATTTACAGGAAAACCTCATATCATTTTGTTTTTATTGTGAAGGACATTTATTTAATTAATGGAAAATATGGTCAAACTTGAAAATTATATTGCTATTTTCATATTTATTTTCCTTTTTTTTGTAACATGAGACAGAAAAAAATCATTTCTTTAAACATATGAAGCTATTCTGGGGAAACTACTCATGATATATACATACATTTTTTTATAAATACATGAACACATTATCTGGTAAAAAACGATGGCATTTACAAAAACATCATTTTGCAAAAAAACAAGATAGTAATTACGAAATTACACTCAGCTGGCGGACGGCGCGGCAAACACGGAAAAAGCTCCAGTTTTTAGGGGGTTAAAATCCCAGCTTCCAAGGAGTTAAGATTAATAAACAAACAATTAACGTAAATAAATTAAATGATGACTTACCAGAGGCATAAAAACGAATTGTCCCACGAAACCAATGGCCGGTCCAATTGGTCTTTTGACCGTAGCTTTGACGTTACCCCAATCCAACGCACATCCAAAGTTAATGTAGATTAGCGACACCTGGGAAAATAAAACAGATTATTAGAATTATCGGTTGAAAAACAGATGAGGTAAAGGTTACATATCGTTGCCCTAAAAGCAAAAGGACACTTGTGCAAAAATTTACTATTCAGAACAACGCATTTTAACTGTTTGCGAAGTGTAAATAATTGTGTGCAAGCCATTTTTTATTATTTTGAAAGGATGTACCGCATGTGATATATTCATAAAATAATGAAATAAATTTTTAATCATTGTAGAAAATAATATTAACATAACCTAAATGAAACATGAAAATGGAAAAAAAGACAGAAAATAAAAAGATTTCAGTCGCATCTGGGACACGAACCCAGAACCTCTGCCTATCCGGGGCAACCGCTTAACCAACTTAGCTAATGAAACCAGTTCAATTTATGTCATCATCGATATCATATCTCAAATTCAAGATTTGTCAATATTATTCTCCATTTTTTTTATCCCATATTATTGGCAGCTATCTTTATAATGATTACAAGCAGTTATTACGATTTGTCCCAGATGCGATTGAAATCTTTTTATTTTCTGTCGTTTTTTTCCATTTACATGTTTCTTTTATTTATTTTTTATTTTTTTATATGAATGCCGCACAAGAGTCCCAGCTGCTCCCAACCGTCTGGAGCCAGTGAGACTATGGCATTCCCAATTGGGGAATGTTGTGAGGCTGAAGGTATTGGGAGGGGAAGGAGAAGGGGAAGAGGAAGGTTGGGAATACCTGGCTATTCAGATCTGGTCACCAAACACAGCTAAAAGCCATTTCAAGCAACGTTTCAATTCTGAATGGTGGTCTTTCACCAGGGCGATACTGAGAGTATCTTCCACTCTGGAACGTGCGCAAATATACTATATATTATTTTTATTTAATTAATTGCGAAACAACACAAATTAATTCAATAAAATTTACTTGCGCACGCCGGGATTTGAACCCGCGACCTTCGGATTCGTAGTCGAGAGCCTTACCCCTCGACCATGGAGGTTATGTTAATATTATTTTCTACAATGATTAAATATTAAGATGAAATTTTTAAATCTCAATAAAAATAATTAATAATTAAATAAATTTTTGTACAAAATAACAAATGACAAACTAAACTGCATTCATAACTCCAAACTGTCATAAACACACAAGTGCCCCTTTGCTTTTGAGATGATGATATTATGAAAGATATTGTCAATGGCAAACCATCATCAATAAACAAACATCGGTAGAATAAAAATAGGATTTTTTCAATGAAAGGGAATTGCACAACAATGAAAACGGTTTTTGAGACGGTGATGATTGATATTTGAGAAAAATGTCAGTTTTTTGTCTCTCCTGCAAATATAATTTATGTGGTGATGAATTGACATCGATACACCAGGTCTGGGAGTTATATTTTAACTGTTAAGTTTGATAAATCTTACAAAGAAATATAAATGACTATTAAAAATAAAATAATCTGAAATAAAACCGCCTTTTTATTCAATTAACAATATGGGTAAATTTCGAATTAATTCAAAAGATAAGGAAGACCAACTAAGCCACTGACTCAGGCATCAAATTGTAATAACTGTTTGGCTTTTTATGTTGGTAAAACTGCATGTAATGTCAATATTATAATTGAAGAACATCTTATATGTTTAAATAGCCATGGTTTTTCAGAATTCGCTAATCATCCAACTGAAAAAGATCATACCTGTAATCATAGCACCGGCGCTAATATTTTACACAAAAATTCATTTCTCTATTTATATTGTATGTGTTCGTGTGATATGGAAGACTGGGTTTGCACTACCCACCCAGTCCTGCTGAATTAAAAACTTAAATAAATAAATTAGATTAGATCATTTAGAAGCTTTGGAAATAAAGAAAGCCGTCCAAATTAATGGTAGTAACATTCTTAATAATCAACTTAATTTGTCTTAAAGTCCCATATTAGATATATTTTCAGTTAATTCAAAATTTCCCACTTCTCCTTAATCCCTCCTTTGACGTTCTGTCTCTTTCCTTCTGTTACATGTAAGTACATCTCGTTCTCATTGTTTCATTTTATATTTTGTCTCCTTCCATTTGTATATCCCACCTATATATATGATCACTCTATGTATTTTTGATAAGTTTTAAGTTTTTTTTTAGTTGAGATGAGCGAAACCGGGTGTTATTAATTTAAAAATAAATTAGTGGTTTTAAACAAAGCGTTTGTTTTATTTACTGATTATTTTCAAATTGATACTTTTATCAATTGTTTTTGTGTTTAATTCATAGAACTCAATTTAATTTTTTAAAATTTTTTATGTAAATCAAATTTTGACAGGGTTATTATTAAGTTCTGTAAATATTTTAGTTTTTTGTTATTGTGACAGCTGTTTCAGCATTCAAGGCCATTTTCAACCTATGGTTAGGCCACATCGAGACGACTTATTTATATGATTCTATTTACCCCCATCCAATTTCTATTTTTATGGTGCCTAAAATGATTTATTACCGGTATAAATAATAAAACACTTGCAGAAATTAATAAGAACATTATTAAAAATTGATTTACATAAAATAAAATTTAAAAATTGTACTTTTATGCAAAGGTTTCTGATCACTGGTAAACTTAACAATACCTACGGGTGAACTCAAAGTACATTATTTGCTATTTTGTCAATGACCATTGAACACGCATGGACACGGACACATTTCATAAAATAAAAAATGAGTATATGTAAAAAATTTATTTGTAAAATATTTTTTATAGAAAGAAAAACATTCCCAAGTTACGAATAACCAGACAATATTTAAATTCCTCCTACCACCACAATTATAAGCGCAAAACGTTGCTTATGCAATGATAAAGGACTGACGACTTAGCTAGCAGAGGATTGAACCAGGTATACCTGGTGGGAACCCGACGATTTGGACCACTCGGCCACTACCCGATCAGTTACTCACAAAATTCATTAGCATTTTTTTTTTCAAAACCATCAATGCAATAAAAAAATTAATTTATGGTAATTAAAAATAATACTTACAAGAGTGGCAACACTGGCTGTGAACACAGTATCTATGACCCTCTGTTTCCTGATGACAGTGACATCTAGCGAATTATCCGCTATTATCTCCTGGGATGAACCCTTCTTTGTCAGTCTAACTTTTACTGTTGTTTTACCTGTAAATAAAAAAGATTAAATATTACCATTAACTTCTAGTGGGCCATGCTACATCACAATGACGTTTCAGCCAGTTCGAACCGTTTTGGATGAGCAGTTTTAGATCGTTTTTAAAATCAGTAATTATTAATGAAATATTAAAATCACAGACTTTTAGCATGATAACCAGAATCAGATATATGAACTTTAAATCTTCCACACATTTTAACGGTATCCATAGTTTGTGAAAATACCCTATTTATTGATGTTATAAATACATGTGTTTGTATAACCCGATTAGGGATTTGATATTGCTGAAAAACCCACATCAAGTGTGGGCGTAAACAAATACTTGGTAATTCCAATAAGTGTATGCAAATACGCCAGAGGTCAATGCATAAATATTATTATCTAAACCATTTGGGTTTCCCATATAGTATGTTATGAATTTAAAATGCATTTCTCGCAATATTTGATATATTGCTACTGCTAATGAAATAATATTATGTATGGCCATATACCAAACGTCTTTTTAAAACTAATTTTGTCATAACTGATTGAAGAAGTGGAACTATTGCATCAGTAACTTGAAAAATGTTGTGAGATTGTAAGAAGTGGAAAGGGGGTGGGGATGACGAAGAGGTGTGTTGGAAAGTCTTTACTTATTCATATCTGGAATGCTATTCTGGTTCTTTTTAAGGAAGATTCCTTATACTTTTCCTCAGGATCATTTCACAGAGACAGGAAATAAATCAGAAACAGATTGTTAAGAGATTATTTGAAAACACAAATTGATGGAATATCTCCAAGTGACACAAAGTTTAGAACCAAAACTTTTTAAAACAATTACATTATATTATAATGCATTTTAATCGATTTATATTTTATTTTTAAATAGTGTAAATACGCCTTTTAACGAAGAATTATGTTTTGTAAGGCATCTACCTCACTAGATAGTAATGACCTGTTTAATCTATCGCTACTTCTAAAAGTGACATTTGCCGCCTGAATTTATATCTCCATTTATAATTGTAAAGCTTAATAGCTAATAATGTTTATATTTAATAAATAATGTAGTTGGTAACATTGTGACTTAATCAATATTGAGTTTTTGTCTTTTATGCAAATATTGATATTTTTAACGAATGTCATTTGCTGAAAGGAAAAGTATAAGGAATCTTCCTTAAAAATAACAGTAATAGGCCTCCTAGAGGCCTATTTCGGTTCTTTCTATAGATAAATCCTTATACTTAGGGTGAAATACTTTCTGTTTAACTGCAGTTCAGGTTCTCTCGGATGACATCTGCCTATTAATAATAATGCTTTAATTTTTTTTTTTTTCCTTCTCCTTCTTTGGTGTTAATATATTTTCTATTTCAGATCTCCCTATGTAACGTATCCAGCATTTTATTTAATTTTTAAATTTACTGTTGTGGTGATTTGTGATAGTGGGATTTTGTTGTAGAGTTTAGTACCATAGTATAAGAAGCTTTTTTGTGCAAATGTTGTGTTTGTGATTCTTTGTTGGATTTTTTTTAAAACTCGGAGATCTAGTGTTTCTAATATGTGTGTTTGCTGTGTTTATTAATTACGTTTGTAAATTTACACTTAAAGATTTTTGAAACCGCAACCGTTGGGGCCAGATCCAAGGAGCTTACTGCTTTTAGATTACTTTTGACTATCGCATTCGATATATCATTCCTTATGATATTTGGTCATACTTAAAGCTGTGAGGCTACTTTGATTGAATTATCACTATTATAACAGCTGACATCATAATTGATAGACTTGCCCTAAGTACGATTTCGGCGACTGAAGGCAAAGGTCAAGTGATACCCATTTTGGCATCAGCTTAGTTCTCTGCCTTCCATGTTAGTTTCACGTGATTTTGACTGCGGTAAACAAATTACAAAATATTTATAAAAAGGACCAAACTAAATAATCTCACAAAATATATGATTTTTGTAAACAAGTCGAACCTTTTTACCAATATGCTGTTTTACTTAAATTGGTGGCATGCCTAGTTCATCCCCCGCCCCCTTTATTTTGGTTTCTTCCCCTTGCGTGTTAGGGCATCTCTATGTATTAATTTCTCTGTGATTACTGCTGAACAAGTCATGTTACAGAAAGAGAGCATACAACAGGCTTCCCAACAGCGAGATCACAATCCATATTTATGTACAAGGCAATTTTAAATATAAAATTGTTGACTTACCTAAAAACTTCCCCGATATGTTCACCATTCCGTGCCAAGAATCCGATTCCAAACTGTCCAAGATTATCTCGTTCTGCTCCGTGTCAGCTATATGCTCCTTCTCCGAGTAGAGGTGTATGACGTCTCCTCTCTCCACGGGACTGAGGGTCAGGTTCACCATCTCCACGGTGTTCATGTGCAGGTCCTTAAGCTCGGCGGGGTCAAACGATGCCAGGAGTTTGGGCGCATTCTGGCAGATCACCCATACGGGGAACAGGGTCAGCAGGTAGAAGACGATGATGTGCAAAGGCCATATCGGACACATTGTGGAATCTGAAACAAAAAATTGAATAAAATTATTATGCGGTCATTTCTGTTTTACATGATTTCGATACAACATGGTCAACAAAGCGTAATGGAAATGAGTTGAAATGCAGTGAGAATAACAATGAATTATTTGATATCAAAAAAAGTAGGTAAATTTCGATAAGAATGGCTAAGCTGCTGGCTTTCACCAATGTTGGTTGGGATTACCTAAGCCACATCGATTACAAGTTACATATTACAAGTCAATTTCTGGATATATAAAATGTTCACATTTTTCCAATCGCATAATTTTGTACGAACGAAAGCTTCTAATCATTATTTCATTAGTAAAGTTTTAATAATTAATAGAGGTACCAACAGATGGCACTGGTTGCTACATTTGCTGGCATTGGGAGTATATTTGTACCGAAAGGCACTGCCTTTCAGACACTAACACAAACGAGTCGTCCATTGAAAGAGCATCGCACATACATGTACATTCTTTGTATCGAATGAAGACAACATTTGAATACGATGTGTGCGTCATTTTGCATACTTAGTTCCTGCCTTTGACATCTTTATAGTAGTGCTACAAGGAGCAGCGCGCACAACACTACGATTCTTAGTTAATACTTTTTTAAAGGAGTTTATGCTTTAATTATCACAATATTATTACAAATTATAGATGCATGACACATGCTTAACATGTGTAGTTTATTAATACTTATTTTATACATTTAGTTTATTAGAATTTTTAGAATTTAAATCAGTTTTATCTGACATTTCAGGCTTTTGGCATAGATACAAATATCACAATTTCGTTAATTCGGTTACAGCATCCTTGAGGTGATTTTTCACAAAAACGGCGCTATACAAATCAACTAATTATTATTATTATTAATTTAATAGCATTATTATGCGATATACTCATCAATATAAAGTGAAAACTTATGATAATATTGAGTATTTATTTTGGTAAAACTATGGAAATATCGATATTTTTAAAGAATGTCACTAGCTGAATGACAGCTGTCATCCGTGAGAACCAGAACCGCAGTTAAGCAAAAAGTATTTAAGCCTAAGGAGAAGGACAATGTCTTATCCTCAAAAAGAACCGGAATCGAGGAATTTTTATACATTTGAAAATACCAGAATGTCGAATGTTTCCAATCAAATATCCATGGAAACTGAAGACCTTGCCTTTCTGAATTAAACTCTTTATTGTGTCGAATGAATGAATGAGTGGTATTGTAAGGCAAAATAGTTTTCATCAAAAGAATCTTGTACTGGAAGGAACTAATATTTTTAGATAAAAAAAAGTGTAGGAAAATAATTTTGTTGGAAGATACTGTTCAAATATTGAATCACACAAGGTTACTTCTCTGTAAACCTGACAAGATAACGATGCAGATGTGAAGTAAAAAAACTCATTAAATTATTTTAAAAGTTGGAACATATAAATAATCAATTATAATGTTTGATATGGGCGCTGTGAGGCGCAAAGTCAGAATACTGTCCAAATTGGATGGAAGAAATAGTCGGGGATACTCCAGAAAGGTGTGGCACGATAGAGTGAGATGGGCTATGTCAAGAGATGTCACTGAGGTATATAGTTATACAAAACGCTGGTGTTAAGTGTATTGGAGTTGAATCATATCATTTGCGCACCACACAAACTAACAGTTTACTAAACCCGAAGTCATGACTTCTATGTTCAATTGCATTATAAGGTCCAAGCTAGAGTACACTTCTGCTGTATGGGCCCCATATCAGAAAAATCATGTAGAAATATGAGATAAATTAAAAAAAAAAACTCCATATTTATATATGAGAATGCACAGCGAGTAGCTGCAGTTTATGCACCACAAAGATTTGCTCTCTGAGATGCACTACCAAAGTCTCCTTGCAGTAACGGCGTATAAAATTATGCATTATTCGTTAGACAGTTCATACCTCCTAGAATGCCATAAGCTGTTTGTACCAAACAACTACTGTCGGGTGCGGCACCGCGATCTGATGCATACCACAAGGTAGGACTGACGTGTTGGTTCAGCACAGCATGACAAGGGTTATGGTGCTAATAAAATAAAATCTTTCTCGATAACTTCAATACAAACCTTGAAGGTTTCTAGAGACATGCAAAAAATGTATTTTAATTCTTGTCATTCTGTATAATTTCATACACATTATTGTTTTGTTCGTGTGTATAGTAAATGAATACAATCTGTTATACACAATAAAAAAATTAAATAATACTCCATACCATTCATAACGCTGGGTACTTCGGCTAACATTTTATAATTTATAAGTAATCTTTTGATTTTACTGATAGCTGTATGGAATCGATTTAATAGTACCCAGTTGAAATCACATTTTAATAAACCCCTTTGCGGTTTACTGACCACAAATTAAGATAATATTTTTGATAGTAAAAAATCCAAGTTAAACCTCGGCAAAACAGAATTTCTATGGATATATTACAAATATCCCTTAAAAATTGGAGGTTTTGTACACTTTAAAATTTTATTTTTGAACTAGTCAACGGGATGAAATTGTAATTATATGAAATTCCCTATAGAAAAAAATGGCAAAGTATGATCCAAAAATTAACAAAAAACGGGTTTGATCTGTTATTTAACATGTTATAGGTTTGAAAAAATTCATAGTGTTTCTTTAAATGCTACTTAACACATTTGTCTTGAGATTTTTGATCTATCTTAAATATGTCGTGTTTTATTAATATTTTTATAATAGTCACTAACGTGTATTTATTCTAAAAATAAGTTTTTCTTAGGGTAGACACAGCTTTTCAGCCTCTATGGACTGCACACTGCACGCCACTGATGACAGTGAGAATAAGGATGGAGTACGTGTTGCAATAAATAAATTATTGACAATTTGGCCGTGAGCACGTTGCATAATGCTGCAAAAGTAAAAGTGGAGCAAGCTGCTTCGGCCCGAGGGAAAATTACACACAAGTTTAGTCTCATGTTTGTCATTAGCAAACTCTCAATACGGTAGAAAAAACTATCGTAGAATGTATTGTGTATTAATGCAGTTGCTTCATCGTACAGAAAAAAACTCTCAGTGAGCTCTGTAGCCATGAAATTTGTACAGACTTTTCTAACTGGAATTTTTAGGTTAAAATGCACTGACTTCAGAATGAATAGACTCGCCTTAACGTACTATTCCGATGGCTGGACGCAAAGCTCGAGTGACACCCATTTTGGCACCGGCCTAGTTCACTGCTGTCCTCGTTTGTTTCGCGTAATTTTGACCGGAGTAAGCAATTTATAAAACATTTATAAAAGAGTCAAACTAAATATTCTTACAAAATATTTGGTTTTTATAAACAAGCCGAACCTTTTACATATTTCCTGTTTTTTTTTAAAAATGTTTTCAAAACAAATACCCTTTACGAAATGCATGTTTATTTCATCGTGTAAAATAAATAATGTACATATATTGTATAGGCAAATTCAGATTATTAATTAAAGTTCTTTATATAAAAATCGAAGAAAAGGTTTCCAATGCGGCCTCGACGCCATTTAAATTGGAAAAAAAACTATTAAAATATTTTTTCGCAACACTTAATTCGATAAGTAACAATAAAATGTAATCAAAAATAATTGAATGAGATTGATCATTCCATTTTCACCATAAAACAAACTATAAATCAGTGTTTTATATTATAGAATCTGAAATACAATACAAAAACAAACTCAAGACAAAAGTTTTTTTTTTTTACGTGAATACCAAACAAGAGTCCCAGTTGTCCGGAGCGAGTGAGATCATGGCATCCTCAAATTTGGTATGTTGTGAGGCTGAATCCGGGCGCTGATTTTCCACATATACCTTCAAGGTGTGTAATCACGGATACTCAGTTAAAGGAAGCGGATAGACGCCCTCGAAATGTGGTGCTGGAGCAAAAAGCTCAGGATTCCACGGACAGCCAGACGCACAAATTCTGGAAGAGCTCGGCATCTACAATAGGTAATCAATTGTCTGCCTACAGCGTATCCCTCAGTTCTTTGGACATGTTGCTCGCTAAACCAAGAACTCCAACCTGAAGAAGCTCATGGTCACTGGCAAAGTGGAAGGCAGGAGAAGCAGAGGAAGGTCACCGATGAGTGCGAGTGGCCAAATTTCGCAGATGTCCGAAAGTTACATAAAATCTCTACACTTTAACAAATGACTTTTACAAGTATGCATTTCATTATTTATCAATGGTGTTGTGCGGCTGACTGTGCAGTAGGCAACCATTCGCTGCAGAACTTCTTGAAGCACTGCAGCGATGACGACCTTCGAATAAATACAATATGAAACGATCAACTGAACCAAATACTTGAGTCGGGCCATGTCAAGAGTCAGAATAACAGAAGGCAGAATAATAATGTATTAACCCCTTGAAGCATACTGGTATCAAAAATAACCCACCTTTTTTATGTTTTGCTGCATGGTGAGATGTAATTTATACCACTTCGAAAAATTAAAACCACTTGAAACACAGCGGTTTAAATTATGTCCCGCCCACTCCAACGGCTTACTATATCGGCCAATAGATGGTACATACGTACTTTTCGAAGTTTTCGAAATTCTGTGCAACACAAGCATTTTTTTTTTGTTTCAAATCTTGTGCATCAAAGGGTTAAACGATGTATGAATGTGAATGGCGGGAAACGGCGTGTTGGTTAGTCAGTTAGTTGATTTATGTGACCGATAATGTGATAATCTGGATAGAAAGCCTAACTTTAATCTGATAAAAACTACGAGTATATTATTATCACCCACGTGAAAATGCGATGCCATGATTTGAAATAATTTACACAGATTACGATAAAAATATGTTGACATGATAAGATCTGTGTATGCATGGAAACCAACAAGATAACATAACCTATCATAAGTGGCTATAGAGACAAGCGAAGATTTATCATATTGTGCACGCACACAGAAGATCGACGTGCAACTAAATACTGATGTGCGCACGCTGAGTGGAACACTTCCCTCCACCCCACTACAATGATTCCCTGTCCTCTCGAATATCGCACCGCCCACTGTAAGACGAAAGACAGCAACCCTCAGGGAGTACAAAAAGACCGTCAATAGTAATATTCCACCTCAAGATGACCTTGTAAACCTTGTAAACGGCGAGCATCCAGGAAACCTTTTTGGACTGAAGGCGAAAGACTGCTTCTATCACGATACTCCCCTGAAGAATTGTGGCGAACTCAGTGGCAGACCTTGGACGTAAAAACAAGCACCACGTTGTGGACACTACTGTTAAATTGTCAAGGTTCTCTCTCCTTCCGAAGACGTGGACCTCATTAAACCGCATCCGGTGCAGCCACAGACAGAACACATCGTAGAAGAATGTCCCCTTCACCAGTTTCCCTATGCAGTCGACTGGCTGAATAACCTCAGCATCCCACTATGACCTCCACCATACGAAGAAGAAGATGATTTATCAAATGACCAATAAACTAATCGAAACAAACCGAGAAAAAATATCCATTGTTTTACTATCGATCCGTACTAGCAAAATCTAAAAAATATATTGTAAATACATATATATATAATTTATCGTTTTACTAAAATTGTATTGCTGCTCATCTCACTCAACACAGGACTGTCCTAGTGAGATGAGTGGATAAGGTTTTTTTTTTTTTTTAATTTAAGAATAAACAAATGTCTTATTTATACACTTTACAGCGCCCTTGAGGTGATTTTTCACAAAAACGGCGCTATAAAAATCATCCGATTATTATTATTATTTTAGTATTTACCGGGTAACATGTGCAGCGTATTAAGTGTATGTGTTGAGTGTGTTTGTAGGTGTGATGTATGCGCATTGAGCAGTTTACACGATTGTCAAGATGATCCTTTTAAATATGGCCAGTCAATTCGAAAAAATGTCAATATTAGAATTGTTAAGGAAAATATTATTATGGAACGAATGAAGGGCACGGTTAATTGGTGAATTTGCAGCTGCATTTGTTTTGTAACTATGCGTGTGGAATAGTGCTGTATGGCATTAATAAAGTTAATATTTTAAATCATTTTGTATTTGAACCCTAGACTTTTGAATCTATCTGTATATATAAAAATGAATGTTTATCTGTCTGTGTTCTTAATTTTCTCCAAAATTACTCGACCGGTTTCTCTGAAAATAGCCCAGTTTGTTCTTATTAGTAACGGGAAGGTTAAGAGAGTAGTTTGAATGAAATTTAATATGTAAAACTGTTGCTATAACATTTTAAAATTAGTATGAAAAACATTGAACCCGCCATGTTGTATTGAGGTTAGCCACAGATTACACATCTAAAAGAAGGTTTGTTTGGGAAGAATATTTTAAAAATGGAAAATAGAAGTAGTTCCTACTTAGAACTTTACTATTTAGATATACGAGTATTTTGAAAAAATAAATGTTTGGAAAGAAATAATTTTTTAAATATTTGTTCTTTGTTTAGAGATAGTAATACAAGGCATTGCTTTCGCTGTCAAATCAATTATGGCAATTTATTAAAAAAAAAAATCCCGAGCAAGGCCGGGTACGCATCTGCTAGTTTGTTACAGAATTTCTCACCACAAATAATAGCAAGTGAATAGTAATAATAATATTATTTGACCTTTAAACCACTTCTTGCGTGATAATTGATAATTTTGAATTAGAAGTAAATATTATTGTTGTTTTCGTGGTAAAGTTATTTACAAATATACAAAATAGTAATCAAACTGATACTAACTTTAACCACTGAAGAGATAAACCGACAGAAGTGTGTTTTTGGACATATCCGGTGTCTCCAAAGTAAGGACAAATTTATCTTACTTTTGGTAAAAATTATCTAACTCTAAACGTTGAGATTCTTGAAAAGCAATTTCATTGGACTGGATGCCTATTCTGGTTCTTTTTAAGGAAAATTTCTTAGGCTTAAAGACTTCTTGCTTAACTGCGGTTCCGGTTCTCTCGGATGACAGCTGTCATTCAGTAAATGATATTCAATAAAAATATCAATATCTGCGTAATTTTAACAAGGGAAAAACTCGATATTTAGTATGTTACCAACTACGTCATTATTAAGAGAATAATGTAATAATTATTATCATGTAGTAATGTTATAGATGTTGAAATTTGTGGCACGGTAAACAAAACAATGCACAACGGCAGGCGGCCGCATAGATACACCACCATAGATATACCACGGCGGCGAATGTCACGTTCAAAAGTAAACTTTCAGAATAAAAAGGTTATTATTATCTAGTGAGGTAGGTTCTTTACAAATAAAATTAAAATGGATTAAAATGCACTATAATATAATGTAATTGTTTTTAAAAGTTTTGGTTCAAAACCTCGTGCCACTCAAAATAGTTAATCAATTTGTGTTTTCAAATAATCTCTTAACAATCTGTTTAGGATATTTTTACTGTCTATCCGGAATTCCGCAGTTAAGCAAAAAGTCTTTAAGCCTAAAGAAAGGGATAAGGAATTTTCCTTAAAAAAACGGGAATTGCACTCCTGGAGACCTATTCCTATTCTTTAAAAGATAAGGCTTTGTCCTTATGAGCGGAAACTGGACATTGTTTGAGAGGGAGCGCGCAAATTAAAAAAAAACGTTTAGGGCGTAATGGGGCGTCCGGACGGAGCTAGTATTTAGTCAAGTAGATAGCGGTAACTAAAGTACTGTCCTGTCAGTGATGTCCAAACGTTCATTTTATTAAGTTGATGCCCCCGCCTACTGCAAGGAGGCGAGCGTTAAGTTGCCGACTCGCCGCTGTACCGTAGTGAACTCGAATGAACTAGTAGATTAGTAGGTGTCCACACGCGGCTAGTGGACAGCAGCTGCCCCCATCTGCACTGTAAGGGTGCGCGCGCAGGCGACGGTGGGGGGCTACTGGCCCGTATAAATAGAATAATTTCTATTCCAGTCAACTAAATTTCTACTACTACTTACCATTAAAGCATTTCGTCCACACGTGGCCAGAGCTTACAAATTCTACTAGACGTTCTATTGACCACTTACTATTCAACTAAATACTGGCGCCGTGTGGACACGCCATAAGCGAACGTTAAAAAATATTTAATAAAACACAAAATATTTAGAATAGAGCAAAAATCTCAAGAGTACTGACTTAAATAGCATTTAAAGAATTGCTATGATTTTTTTCACACCTATGATCTTTTAAATAACAGAACCGCAACATTAAAATGTTTTTTAAATTGCTTCAATATGAAATGAATTCTGCTTTACGAATGATAGATTATGTTTCTACTAGGTTCTTATCAAATACGTGAGAATCTGGCAGAAATACGACAGCAATCTTTTGTTTATCATGGTGTTGACTTGTGTCAAATTGTAACAAAAAATAATAGTATCACGTAAATTTTGTAATAATTTTTTTTAATGTAACAAAATGTAAATTTTCCGTTTTATTTTACTGCACTAAAAAAGTTATCTATTCAGTTAGTTTCCATTGAATAAATAGATACCCATGTTGTTATTTTTTATTTTTGATAAAATACTATGTTTCTTATAATTAACCATCACGCCGTTTATCCGCAGGGGTAAGCAGAGAGGACGGACCGCCAAACAACTCAGTCTTGGCACACACTCCTTGCTTCATTCACATACATACACCGTCTCATACATACTATTCCAGTATTCTAACCCTTGACGTAGCCCGACGATACATTTATAGAAACTACATAATATTTGATAATATTTAAACAACTCTGAACACTTGACCGTGATTGATTCCATTCACATTCGCGTCATATATTCTCAATTACTCTAAATACCCAAACCATTTAACCGTCCCTTTCTTAATCTTCCTCATTACGCTCACATCAGCCTAGCATTCTTTGCGAATCTCAATATTATTCACACGGTCATACGTGGTTTTAAGACACATACGCCTAAGGGATCTCATTTCTACAGCATTCAGTTTACTTTCATCCTTCATCTGCCAGTTCCATGCCTCACTGCCATACATCAGCACTTCATTGTGAACTACGTTATATATAGGTTACATACATATAGTAAAAAGTAGTAAGTAGTATAAAAGTAAGTAGGGAATTTATGCCTCTCTCCTGACTTATCTCTTTGGAAGAATTACGAAATGACAACAGAAGCAATATCGTATTGTAATTTTTGTTTGTGTACAGTGCGAAGGAACATTTCTCTCTCTTCCTGTGTCAACTGTGGTTAGAGGTGCATAAATGTGGAGATAATCTTCTCTACCCAGTGAGCGGGCTGCCTATTGCTACTGTAGGGCTTTCATTTATTTTTATTTCAAAGAATAATAAACTGTGTTTTATGCGCTAGCTGCACTTGCTGATAGAAATCCGCAATATATGTAAGCCCGCTCACTAAGGTAATGGAGGGTCTAAGATGTAATTTGGGCGGCGACGGAGGGGGTCGGTGCTGGGGGCTCCAGCGGCCGAGGTTGGATAACGACAGAGGCAATGAAAGACAAAATGTTGTTTGCAAATATGCTGTTTCCCAGAAAAATATGAACAAAAAGGTAAACATTGCAAGGCTTAAAAAAACATTTGAAATTTAAGCGGAATTAACTTAATTCTAACCTTGAATTGAATCTAATCATCTGTGGTAAAGTATCCGGGAAATAATTCGTATAAATTTAGGAGAGATAGAGAGATAGAGCAAAGAGAGCCAGTGTTGATTTTGGACGATTGATCAAAGATAAAGCGACGATACAGGAACCCATAAATAATCGCCGAAATTATTTATGACATTCATTAATGTCACAGATGGTATTATCTTCACTGATGACATTTATAATTATGATGTAATCAAAATATCTGATTTAGAAGTATGTGAAAATCGAACGACTCTTCGAATTATTAATCTCGCAGATAAGTCTACCTTCTTAGAAGAGCAATATTTTGCCCCCTAAAATCACGACAAAAGCAATATTACGTCTTTTAAAAAAGACGACAAAAGCAAACTATATCATTATAAAATACGACATTAGCAATATAATGTCCTCCAAAAATACGACAAAGCAACAGTATGTCCTCTAAAAGTACGATAAAAGCAATATCGTGTCATTTAAATAGAAAACAAAAGCAAGATTATGTCCTCTAAAAAGACGACAGAAGCAATTATTATGTTCTCTAAAAAGGCGATATAAGCAATACCGTGTCGTCCAAAACGGCAATGAATGCAATATTGTGTCAAAAAACACGAAAAAGGAACATTTTGTTACATATAAAAAACAAGGAACGCAATATTTTGTTATTACAACATGCGCAATATTTTCTTCCCAAACATATATTTATTTGTTCATAATATTGATTAACTTGATAATGATTATGATATTTTTCGTTTATTTATTTTACTTCTATACTCATACGTACAGTATGGAGTAAACAGGTTGACAAATCAGATAAGCAAGCACAAGTACCATAAGTAATATTCCTAACATAAAAGATGAGAGTGGAGTATAAAGTGATAAGTAACTGAATGTAATTCGTTTAGTAGTAATGTTTCGCGAACACCTCACTATGAGAACCTGTGCTGAGGTGTTCGCGATATAATACAAATTGTAACAAAACCATTTTAGAAATCTGCATATTTCCGTGCGTATTGAACAGTTGTTCTTCGATCTCGAATACTTTCTTACTCCCGTATCGCTTCGTCCCTTACTAATTAGGGAGAGGGATGCTATTGGTTAGGATTTCACCCCCGCCGATCAGGCTTAGAGATGTGACCCGTGGAAGGGATGTCACAGCTGTGATGACCTATAAAAGGTCATGATTTAGCTCCAGAGAGCAAGTTGTTTCCCGGCGCCTAACACTCCTCTCCAACCTCCTATGCCAGGAATGACCCAAGAACCCTTTGTGGTTGATTGATGGGCGGTGAATCCAGAGCGACGGTACCCCTTTCCACCCACCTCTGCCAGGACTGACCCAAGAACCCTTTGGTGGTTGATTGATAGGCGGTGAATTCAGAGAGACGGGACCCCTTTCCACCCACCTCTGCCAGGACTGACCCAAGAACCCTTTGGTGGTTGAGTAGTAGGCGGTGAATTCAGAGAGACGGAACCCCTTTCCACCCACCTCTGCCAGGACTGACCCAAGAACCCTTTGGTGGTTGATTGATAGGCGGTGAATTCAGATAGACGGAACCCCTTTCCACCCACCTCTGCCGGGACTGACCCAAGAACACTTTGGTGGTTGATTGATAGGCGGTGAATTCAGAGAGACGGGACCCCTTTTCACCCACCTATGCCAGGACTGACCCAAGAACCCTTTGGTGGTTGATTGATAGGTGGTGAATTCAGAGAGACGGAACCCCTTTCCACCCACCTCTGCTAGGACTGACCCAAGAACCCTTTGGTGGTTGATTGATAGGCGATGAATTCAGATAGACGGAACCCCTTCCCACGAACCTCTGCCGGGACTGACCCAAGAACACTTTGGTGGTTGATTGATAGGCGGTGAATTCAGAGAGACGGGACCCCTTTCCACCCACCTTTGCCAGGACTGACCCGAGAACCCGTTGGTGGTTGATTGATAGGCGGTGAATACAGAGAGACGGAACCCCTTTCCACCTACCTCTGCCAGGACTGACCCAAGAACCCTTTGGTGGTTGATTGATGGGCGGTGAATTCAGAGAGACGGTAACCATCTGCCAAGGATTTATACAAGAACCCACCCGCTGTAGTTGGTTGATGGGCGGTTAATTCAAAGTAACGTGAATCAAGTGAGATTTTATATATTTTACGACCTAAATGTCAAGTATTGTTTTAAATTGTTAAGCTGTCGTATTATTGCTAACTTGTAATCTGATTAGACCCAAAATAAAGACTATTTTTGTTCTCCGTACAAATCTTGCATTATTCAATTTACCCGTTAAAAAAATAATTGTGAGCATTCAACGCTTTCGAGCTTTACGAAATGTTTCCAAACGATATTTCGATTAATTCATTCGTAGCAATTGTAATCAAATATTTCGAAATGGATATCTCATTAATTAAAGTTCAGAAAGCAGAATTGATTTTGAAGAAATATGATGCAAAGATGACAAATAATATGAATGGTAGAAGTCAAGGTGGCTGGCTATATTTGCCAAGCCGAAATCACTGACGCAAGTTTGTAATATAAATAAGATATGATTTATCACGTGACGCCACTGGCGCAGTTTCCTCAAAGGCTTCTCAGTATTTGCCGTATAAAAGTATCGGATTACCAGTGGTGGCGGATTACGACTTTACAGCGGCGCAAAGTGACAGTTTGTGAGGGAATATAAAGTTGC
This sequence comes from Halesus radiatus, assembly GCA_022606495.2. Lineage (NCBI taxonomy): Eukaryota > Metazoa > Arthropoda > Insecta > Trichoptera > Limnephilidae > Halesus > Halesus radiatus. Next base: position 10,775 of record JAHDVE020011625.1, on the reverse strand, counting down.
ATGTAATGCGACACCGCTAACACAACTGGGTTCAGAAAACAGAATAATATGTCGATAGCGTAATTAAAATAGTAAACACAGGTTTCGTAAAATACACACGACATGTAATTTTTGATAATAATTGCATAATATACGGTTATTAGATGACCTGAAACAAAATAATCTCCGTGGTATACCGTGGCAGATCCTATTTGGTAACCAAACATATTATTTTTAATTCCGCTAAAATAATTAAACCGCCCGTCCTTTGGGTTATTATTCAAAACGTAGGTAAAAAAAACATCGGTCATTTTATCATTAGATTTCGCAATAACAATACGTGTAACTTAGTGACGTAGCTTGTATGGGAGAGACGAAAATACCCGAACAAATCCGTTGGCTTCGGCTGACCTCGAAATACTAAACGAGATGACGCAGGAACAAACTTGACGAATACGAATGTTTTGTGGGTTTTGGATGTAGCTTTTTTGTACCTGAACGTACTGGATACGGCTTGTTGCGTTCGGGCGATAATATAGCGGCCGTATCACTTACGTTCATATGGGTAGGGCGGTTAAGATTCCTGGGGAGAACGATCAAATACGATCCCTTTGAAATCAAATCAAATAGAAAGCAATGGGAAGTAATGCAAAATCACGCGTTTTTGGTTTGTAAATTGGATGGCCTAGAAATTTCATAGATGATTTAATTAAATAGTGCAAGTAAAACACGCCTCGGCTTTTCGTTTAAAGTGGACATTTTTTGGTGAGTATTTCTATAAGTATCAGACTTAAAAGATATGTTTAAAGTGCAAAATATTCTATTTAAGAACCCCTTTACCGGAATTGTCGTATTGTACATTGTTGCAAATTAAGTTTTTTAGAATATGAGAGTCAAACATTTCAATATTTATGCCTAGGCTTTACAAAATAAAATAAACCAGAGTGTAGCTTGTAGTGGCTATCAGTGGCGGTTTTATCTATAAAATAAAACAATTACGCATCACAATTTTATCACAAAAAGCGTGCCAATCAAATTCGGTTGTAAAAAATCCACCCGTGGCTACCTGTCCTGAGAAATAGTTCATACATTGTCGTTCTCGTGACGCTTCGGCGGGAAACCGTGCCGAGCATGCAATCATTCGGAATCTAGGCGACCGTGTGTGCAGCTATATAACAAATATGCTAATAATATTATATTGGAAGAATCAACAGATTTTTCTGTGATTATCAAGTCGTTATTGAAATAAGTTTATTACTGAAGATATTACTGAAATAAGTTTATTACATAAGTTTCTTTGGTAAATTGTGATTTTGTACGTAAAACCATTTTTTTTAACCTATGACATTATATTAATCATTAGACACGGACGTTTTGATGAATCGCCGAATTGTTTCTTGTTGATAGGTCGCTAATTTCTAGTGCAGTGATATGATGAAATTCCTTTAGATCTAAGGAAAAAACAACTCAATTTTTTTAATATCCGATTGACCTCCCAATGAGATCGACCACGGTCCGCTATAGGTTAGGTACTTTTCAACCTCCTTCCTTACCTTTTCATTCCTGACAATTTCCTTCCGCCTCAAAACATCTTCAAAGCAGAAGTGCCAATCTTACGGTATTAATGTCCTAGAGTCCTATGTTAATCGCCATGTCGACGCGAATAGTAGAAATGATAATTTCCCTTCATACGCAAAAGAGTCTCCAATTCAATTCGTATCACAATGAATATACTGTGTCTTTTTTACAAGTGTTCAAAACTGTTCGGCTTTATCAGCGCGGGGGAGTGCAATGTCAAAAATGCAGCAAAAACACGCGGCAGCGGGTGTTATTCTGCTAGTAGTCGAATATTCCCTCTGGCTCCCGGCTTGGCAGTGAAGCATATAAATTGCATCATAAAATCGCCAATTAAGCCGGCACCTACTACCTGCATATTCGATTAAAATTATAAAAAGCAGTGATGGCCAACCCACAGTCCGCGAACTCATTTCGTGCGGTCCGCGAGCATTTACGTACGGCCGGCCGACATGGCTAGACAAAATATTTTAAAAAAATTGCGGTAAAAAATATTCAACGATTTCTGTTCTGATTTCTGCCTCAGATGCGACTGAAATCTTTTTATTTTCTGGCATTTTTCCGTTTTCTTGTTTCATTTAGGTTATGTTATTATTATTTTCTACAATGATTAAAAATTTTAAAGGTATAAAATCTAATTAAAATCACAATAAAAATAATTAATAATTAAAAATTGAATTTCTGTTCTGGTTTGCAAAAGCACAAAAATCAACAGCATTCATCGGCTTGAACTTAAACATAGTAAAAAATTCGCCTGAGGTGCTTCCTTTGTGCGCAGTATGGTTGATATTTTAAATGGGTTCCGTTCTAAATATTGTTTCTGAAATCGATTAAAAATAATAAAAAATAATAAATCTATATCACAAAATACGAAAGGGTACCGCGACCAAACTTTTGTTTGTCTATTTTGAATCAGCCGCCAAAAATTACAGAATTACAAAATGAATTTCAGAATTATAAAAATTAACAGCATTTATTGTGTTCGGTACTTGATTTATTAACGAGTTGCAATTTTAGTATATGCAAATAGGTTGGCGACACTAACCACTGCAAATATAACCATGTATTCCCTACCCCCTGCGACCCGCGAACAAAATGAAAATAAATAAATTGGCATTCTGGTTAAAAAGGTTGTGCATCACTGATACAAAGGCACATTAGATTGAAATCAGAAAGTCACTATCACTATGCATTGCAGAATTAAAGAGCGTATTATATTAAATAAATCAATTTGATCAAAGCGCAATTAAACCAGGTAGAGGTACGTTCTATTTTCTAAAATTATAATTTTAAATATTTTTCCAAGTGAACAGACGAGGTGTCCGACATTTAAAAGTAGACAAAAATAGAGGGCGCTACCATCGTTTAAAAGGATTTAAATAACAACACAAAGATGTCTAATAGGAATAATAAAGTAAGTTTGAAAAAACACAATGGTCCAAGTGCACATGGTGTTCAGAAATTAGTAGTACTTGTCGAAGGGAGATGATCTACATCATATTAGACATTTGTATATTAAAACTTATGAGACGTTGTATGAATGTGAATAAAGCAAGAAGTGTATGCCAAAATCGAGTTGTTTGGGGGTCCGTCCTCTCTGCCCACCCCTGCGGAGAAACGGCGTGATGGTTAGTTAAAACTTTTTTTTATGATTTAACGCTTTGCAAGGAATGCAAGGGCGATTTTTTGGCAATTTATTAGATTTTAAATCAAAATAAAACAAGAACAAAATCATAAATTTGAAAAACGTAAATATAATCGAGTTATGTTGTTTTCGATTTTTTCGGAACGAACTGTCAAATAGTGAGCTATGGAGCTTTGAAATATTAATTTAAATGTAAAAAAAAGAAACGACGCCACATCATGTGTTCAATATTTTTCTAAGTAAACAAAAACAACAACAAAAAATCACTCAAATTAACTAGCCATTTACAGGGGAGGTGGTAAAGAGGGTGAACCGTCAAACAATTATTTCTTAGATCTTGCTTCATTCACATGCATACATCGTCTCATACTCTTCTGCTGTACCGACTCATGGCATACTCCGACTCAAGAATTATTTAATTGTGCCATAGCTTCCTCGGGCGTCCCCAAATTCATCTTCCTCTCACTTTCTCATCATATGAATATATAAAGAAAAAATGTTCCGGGCGGTGTGTATTTGTTTGTTTTGTATAAAAATCTACAGTTTTATTCCGAGTTTGATGAAATTTTGTCCACTTGACTTTCGATACAAGAGGAAGGTCACTGTCTACATGAGATTTCGAAAAACAACCCCATCCCTTAAAGGAGAATTTTGGTATTACTTGATGAAATTTTGGACACTTGACGTTCAAAATAAGAGGAAAACTACTGGGTAGGAGGTGTAGGTGAGATTGGTGGTAGGGTGGGGGTGGTGGTGGGGGTGGGGGATGGGGATAGGGGTAGGGTAATACATCAAAACCTCAATACTTTCCTCCATACCATCCACAACACCGGGTACTAAGAGGAACGGCTGAGCTGCCTATTTCATATATAACATAATTTTGGATTTGAGGCCAAATCCCATCCAAACAAAATGATATATATTTTATTAATTAAAGGTTTAGTAAATATATAGTACGAAAAAGAAGTACTTTATTATTTTTTGTTTTAAATTATGAAGTATATGCAATTAAAAAAAATCGTTTTCATGATTTTAGAGGAAACCTAGAAAATTATTTACGGGTTTATCGTATTTTAACACGATTACGTAAATAAAAATACAAAAACAAAACATTAAAAAAATAACGTTTTTTCGGGGCGATGTTTTAAATTATATACGGCAAATTTGTGTCCCAAAGTAAATTGGTCGTTTTTAATTTAATTTAAAGTCCACCATAATGCTTATTTAAATATTTAAAAAAAATACATATTTTATATTTCGTTACAGACGGGGAAAACTTTTTTTTAAATCACCGTTAGTCCCGAAATAATTGTTAAAGGTGCCTCTAAAATCGCAAAAAATCGATTCCTTTAATGACCTATACTTCATAACGTAAAACAAAAATAAATAAATTACTTCTAATCCGTACTAGATAATTACTATGTTTTTTGATGAAAAAAATGTCATTTAGGTGAGTATTTTGGCATCAAATCCAAAATTAAGTATTAAAACAAGCTGTGCAGCCGAGCTAGTATATTATGTTTTCCGTGTTGAACAAAATCATTTATAATAATATAAAATACGGAATTTAAAAGCAAGTTGTGTATTATATTATGTTTTCCGTGTTGAACAGAATCATTTATAATAATATAAAATACGGAATTTTAAAGCAAGCTGTGTGTTATATTATGTTTTCCGTGTTGAACAGAATCATTTATAATAATATAAAATACGGAATTTAAAAGCAAGCTGTGTATTATATTATGTTTTCCGTGTTGAACAGAATCATTTATAATAATATAAAATACGGAATTTTAAAGCAAGCTGTGTGTTATATTATGTTTTCCGTGTTGAACAGAATCATTTATAATAATATAAAATACGGAATTTAAAAGCAAGCTGTGTATTATATTATGTTTTCCGTGTTGAACAGAATCATTTATAATAATATAAAATACGGAATTTTAAAGCAAGCTGTGTATTATATTATGTTTTCCGCGTTGAACAGAATCATTTATAATAATATAAAATACGGAATTTAAAAGCAATCTCAAGATTATTTTTCATTTCATGTGACTTTTAAATGAACAATGTACGCGAAGACTAGATTTAAAAATACGTATGGTTAGCGGTAGACACTTGCGAGTTGAATATAAAAAAAAACAATGCTTACGAATGTACTCATGAAATAATGTTTCATGCCATTTTGGTCACCGCTATGAAGTGTTTTATATGCCGCAAGAAGTATAATTGCTTAACCCTTTCCGTGACGAAAACTTTAAAAAAATTACTTATATAAAAATGAATGTTTGTCTGTCTGTCTGTCCTCGATTTTCTCGAAAATTACTAGACCGCTTTTGCTGAAAATGGCACAGTTTGTTCTTATTAGTGCCGGGAAGGTTTAGAGAGTAGTTTGAAAAATATTGAACCCGTCACGTTGTATTGAGGTTAGCCCTTAGATTTACCACTCCGGTTAGCCACAGATTACATATTCAAAAGAAGAAAGTTGAAAATGAAAAATACAAGTAGGTACCTACTTAAGAACTTTATTATTTAGATATATTTTGAAAAAATGAATGGAATAATTTTTTTTAGTGAATATTTCTTTGCTTCTTTGTTTAGAGATAGTAATAGTTGACACAAGGCATTACTTTCGCTATCAAATCAATTATGGCTCCCAAACGAGAAGCAAAAATTCACAACTACACATCAGCTAGTATAATATATGTATTTAAAAAAACATTAAAATAAGGACCAAACATTCCCAGGTGACTATAAACCCAACAATACTTGAATTCCTCTTACTGCCATCAATACGAGTGGGGAGGGGAAAGAGAATAGGAGTAGGAGTATGAGCTGAAAATGTTCATGGATCAATAATGGACGACTTACCTAATAATAATAATTGGACGTTTTGTAAAGCGCCGTTTTTTTTTTGAAAAATCACCTCAATGTCGCTGTACAAATACTACTTGCTAGGGTTTATCTTATTATGTACGAAACAGATACAGAAACATACTCACTCCAGATTGACACGTTATACTATAAAGGTTTAGCTTGTTATGTTTGTATTAAAGGTATATTCAGTGAAGAACAACGTAATGTATTTGAACGTAAAGGAAGTTCTATTTGGAATCTTCATTACTACAAATATGAAAACATTGTTGAATCTGTTATAATTTTATCTTTTAAATGTGGTTTACATGACCATCGCAGATCATACGACGTACGTCTTGAATACCTCAACATGAATTCACTTGAAATTAGAAGGCAAATGATTGATTTGATATTTCCATACAAAATAATTCACGGTCATCTAGATACTATATTATATCTTAGCAGTATTGATATAAATGTACCTAATTCCTGTTGTTTAAGACGCCATAGTACATTCCACCTGAATAAATTCAGAAATAATATTGGCTACTTTGGTCCTCTGCCGCAAATGTGTCGACTATTGACATTTTGTCGATAAATTGTAGTTTCAGAAAAAAATGTTAAGACTAATTATATTATGTATCACTTGTGTCTCTTATTTCTATTGTATTATTATTGAGTGAGTTTTTGTAATTTTATGTTTTGTATATCTTTTGTCTGAATATTTGTAATTTGTGTATATTAACTGAATTTTTATAACTGGAATGTTCTCACGTTAGTGTGAAACGTCCGTAAAAACCCGGTATAAATAAATAAATGGGTGTTCAAAAGTGATAGGTACGTAACATCAGCAAAGATCGCCTAGCGCTCAGCGTGAAAAACGTAGCGTTCAAAAGTATCGATGGTGAACATTTAACCCTCTTGCGAACGAGGCTTTATCGAAACAATAACCACGTATGACCTTCCAACAAACCATTAGACGTTACTTGTTTCAACATATAAGCACGCGAGGTTGTTGGTTACATTTAGAAACCCATATTCCTTTTGTAGGTGGAGGCATCCTCAATTAGTATAACAAATAAACTCACGTGGTATTGAGTTAGAGCATAAGTTCCCAAAGTGGTCCGTACGGACCCCTGGGGGTTCATATAGATTTGCAGGGGTCCATGGCAGGGAGAAAAAAAACGGGGTCCACAGATCGGAGTCCATTTTGACTGTACGCATATAAAGCACCGTAGTAAGTTTCGCTCGACAAGCCTACTGCGCATTTAAAGCGAATAGCGTCCACACAGGCACGTTCATGTGCAAGTTTTTACAAATTTTCATACCGGCAGCAATGTATGGCGCAGTGAATAAATACTACTTTATTCAGTATTGTAACAAAGTTTTGGAGAGACATGCTGGGAGAGGGGGGGGGGGGGGGTAGGTCCACGGGGAAAAAAGGTTGGAACCTATTAATTAGATGTATCCTCAACTAGTATATCAAATAAGCTCACGTGTTATTGGGGCAATTAATAATGTTGTCCCTACTGAAGACTCAAACACGAAGGTAATAATTCGGTTGGTAATTAAAAACAATTGAAAGAAAATGAATTTGTACGTCATTTTAGTGTTTCTCAGAATAATTTATTATAGGCGAATGGTAAAAAAATGTCCAAGGTTATTGAAGGGGGACAAAGGGAAGTATGGTGCTTGAACGAAAATTGAAAATAATACAGTGTGTTTGGTGAAAGGTGTGAAATATTGAAGGACATGAATGACTTGGCATCTTCCAAATACCCTGGACAAATAGGGTAGCCAATTTAGAGGTTGTTAAATAAAACAAACACTTTGTTTTGAACCACAAGTTGTTGCAGACCGTACTATTAAATTGCCAGGGTTATCTATCCCTCGGAAGACGTGGACCTCACTAAACCGCATCCGATGCAGTCACGGCCGTTGTGCGTATATGATGCACAAAATGGAGTCCAAAGGATTTCGAACTTTGTGAATGTGGACACATTCAAACAGCAGGAGACACCGTAGAAGAATGTCCTCTTCATCAGTTTCCCTATGGCACATCTGTGCTGAACTAAGTGACTCGGGACGATAATTTTATTTTTTTGTTTTATTTATTTTAATTTAGTTATTTGTACATTGAAGTTTACAAAATAAATAATTATAACTCTTATACTATTACATATACATAATGATAATTTCAAAACTAATGGATTTTTTCTTGCAGAACATAATGTGTTTTTTACAATCTATTTTAAATTTATTAATTGGTGAAATTTTGATTGGGTCCGGCAGAGCATTATAGCATTTCATCCCTTTATAAAATACACTATTTTGCGTATTGGTTTTGTTCTTTTTCGGTAGCCTAATATCCTTACACGTTTTTGTATTATGTCTGTGAATGTCCATGTTGTAAATAATTTTGTTGGAGAAATATATTGGTAACAAGTTATTACTGATTTTATATACAAAAATCAATACGTTTAATCACAGCATTTGTCTTACTGTTAACCAATTTAATTCCTTTAACATTTTATCAACTTTTGAATATCTACTTCGCTTTGATATTATTCTCATTGCTCTATTTTGGAGAATTTGTAATTGGTTCTGTTCTCTGTCGTTACACTAGTCATTTTCAAATACTCAATGCAGATGTATACATGAACTTGAAAAACAATACATAGTCTACCTTTGGTCATCGAACAATGCACGCCACTGCTACCTACACTATATTCTTGACTCTATGACCTACATGCATATGAAATTTATTCATATATAGAAAAAAAACCCCATTCAAGTTTCCACTGGGAATAAATTTGATACATATATGATGCAATATCTCTTTTCTACAACGTGATCATTCCAACGTCCCCAATAAGTTCGCATTTTAAATCTCCCGCTTACCATTTTGCCGGCTGCCCGTCAGAGTGACGGGATAAATGGATAAACCTCATATTTAAATACATGAATGTCAATTCAAGTCAGATACATAATGGAGTATTATCGTATCACTTACGGAGATGTGAATTATTTATAGATGTTGCCATTTTGAAAGGCGAAATTCTTTGTTTGATTGATGTCACCGGGTTGTGAATGTTACTCGAGTAGCGATTAGTCGTTTTGTGCCGACTCATTTTGATGAGCCGTACGACTCCTGTTAAACAGGTACTTCCCCACCTTCCTTCTTCCCCATCTACTTCCGTTCCTCAATACCTTCTGCCTCACAACATACCCCAATATTGGGGATGCCACAGTCTCACTGGCTTTAGACGGTAGGGAGCAGTTGGGACTCTTGTGTGGTATCACATAAAAAATAAAACAATTGCATCACCACACATAGACCACTGTTCTAGAATTCTCTAAGTAAAAACTTCTTACGCCTTTTAAGGTCATTTTATAAATATTCTCCAGTCCAAAAATTATAAATATTTCAAATAAATACCAACCTTCCATATGCCACCAATCTTCTAATAAATGTAACATCAATAAAAAGGAGGATAAAATAGCAACCGTAAAAATCATATCATCTCTAGGCTTAAATTTTCTAATAAAACTGTGTTCATCTGAAGCGACCTGCCAGGTAAGTATGTTTTTTATGTATCTCTAGATAATTAGATAGAGAATATGAAGTAATACAAAAACGGTGCTATACAAATCATCCAATTATTATTAATACAGGTAGCTTGAAAAAACCCCTAATAATCCAGAATAGAGTAATGAGACAAATTTTAAAGTGCAATAAATATAAATCAATACAAAAAATGGTCAAGGAATTAGATATAATGAGTGTTAAACAAAGAACTTTCTAAAAAGTTTTAATTTTTATTTATAAAGTTTTTAGTAATTTACTACCACCTTACTTTAAAGACAAATTATATTGCAATAAAGACTCCACACACACACGCCATACACGACAGAAAAAAGATATTAGACTAGATTGTTTACCGTATAATTACATTAAAAATGTACAGCTTACTTCCCAGAGAAATAAAGAAATGTACCTAGATTAAGCATACTTAGAGTAAGATGTAAAAAATACGTAAGTAATAAGTTTTAGAAATAAGCAATACGTAAATTAAAAAGTAAAAATATGTTTATAACAGACCACATGAAGTGGAACTATTTTAAGTATAATAAATAAAATATTTATTATATGTCACCGTGGTTATTCAATCTATACATGGATAATTGTATGCAAGAATTGAAAGAGGTGGGCCTGGGCGCGAAAATGAGTAGTCTGCAAGTATGTTGTCTGTTGTATGCTGATGATGCGGTGCTGATTGCTAACAGTATGGAAGATCTACAGTCCTTCGTATCTAGGATGAACGAAGTATGTATGATGAATGAGCTAATGATGAATGTAAATAAGCCCAAAGTCATGGTGTTTTAAAGAGAGAGTACGAAAACAGTATGCAATATAGTTGTGAATGATGAATACTTGGAGCAGGTTGATGAGTTTGTGTATTTGGGAAGTATGTTTACGAGAGATGGAAAGACTGATAGGGATATTGAAAGAAGGTTGAATACAGGAAACTCCATTAACGGAGGACTGAACGCGGTTGGCGCTAACAAAAAGTTGTCCAAAGAAGCGAAGGTAGCAGTCCACAATGGAGCGTTGATACCAACCCTGATGTATGGCAGTGAGGCATGGAATTGGCAGAGGAAGGATGAAAACAGACTGAATGCCGTAGAAATGAGATCTCTGAGGCGAATATGTGGTAAA
>JAHDVE020011624.1:0-70082 GCA_022606495.2 Halesus radiatus | reverse complement strand
CCCCTTTATGCAAAACCTGGTCCGCCTCAGCACAGGATCTCCTAGTGAGGAGGACTATGATCAAAATTCAATAATATACTCGTATGTGTATTTTTAATATTTATGCCTTACCTTAAAATATCAAAATTTTATAGAAACTAATAAAAAAAAATAATAAATAAAAATAATAAAAAAATGTACCATTTTAAAGGCTGTAAATAAAGGTTACGTGACACTCATTTTGACGCCAGCCTAGTTCACAGCCATCCAAGTTTGTTCCGTGTGACTTTGACTGCGGTAAACAAATTATAAAACATTTATAAAAGAGTCAAACTAAATACTGTATAAAAATGTTCGTTTTTGTAAACAAGTCTAACCTTTTATTCTTATGTGCTGTTTTGCATAAATTGGCGGCACGCCTCGCTCGCCCTTGCCTCCCTTATTTTGGTTTCTTCCCCTTGCGTGTTAGGACATATCCTTATATTAAATTTTCTGTGGATAGAACGATTAACTAATTGGATTTTGATTTAATAATCGGGTGTTAAAATCAAAAAAAAATCTTTTAGATATGTACTGTTGGTATCGCCCTGGTAATCGAAATCACGATGAATCGAGATGTTCGTTGAATGGATTTAAGCCAGTGATGTTACATAGACTTATCCTAATACGATTTCGACGGCTGAAGGCAAAGATCACGTGACACCCATTTTGGCACCAGCTTTGGTGCACTGCCATCCACGTTTATTTCGTGTGATCAAAATATGTAAGCAAAATATAAAACGGTTATGAAAAGGGTCAAAATAAATACTAATATTCGGTTTTTGTAAACAAGCAGAATTGTTTTACTTAAATTGGTGGCACATCTAGCTAGCCCCCATCCCCTCTTTTTTTTTATTTTCTTCCCTTTGCGTGATAGGGGGCATCTCTATATATTGGTTGCTCTGTGATTTCGGCTTTATTACAGTAAGTAGATTTTGATAACCGGGTACTGCCTAGCCTTCGTCCTTCCGTTTTCATTCCACATACGTATTTCACCCTACTAGTATCGGACAGTAAAGACTCATGTGCGATTTAACAATATTTTTATTGATGTAAACATACGTTTCACTTTAGGTTGACGTAAGGTTAAACAAAATGTTGCAGTGAAACGTAGAAACAGGTTTTGCATTAATGACTATAGTATATTTATCAGCAATGTTAGAATAATATACAAACATTAAAACAGGAGAAGACAAAGGAAAAGTATTTCAATAATAATTATAAATATATATTTAATTGACGAAGTATCGTTTTTTGTTTATACTAACTCCATACCAAATAATTTGTGCCTTTGTCATCTTTGGGGATGCTGTATGGAGGGTTTTTTTTAGGAAAGGAAGGAAAGACAGTTCTGGAAAGGAAAGGGGGAATGAGGGGTGAATAGGAATCTGGGGGTCAGTGAATCCAGTGACAGACGTATGAATCCGTCCCTCCCACTGCTGTGCAAGGCGATAGGTCGAGATAGTTCGGCTGGAGAAGTTGGAGGGTCTCTCTCAACCGATGTCTTCCGACTAGTGGGCAGACGCATCCTCCCCTCAGACCTGGACAAATCTCAACCTATGAACCTGGGCACCCCTGTAAAGTCACCAAATATGACAGAGATGATGGTTATCCAATGAATGATTCCCGAGCGACGATACCCAGACCCGTCTCCCAAATTGAAGTAACCTTTCATTACAGTGCAAATATATTTTACCTCCGTATACATATTGGCCCTGTATGTTTCTGCAAGCTAGTACTAACATGCCAAAGTTCTGATAATGTTGGTGATTTTTTATTCTAGACTAAAATATTGCATTACCATTGAAAGTTTTAGAAAAGTTTAACCCATCGAGTCCTTTTTTGTTTCAGATGGAGAACAAGTAACTAGATAGCCTATCTAGTTACTTTTGCTCTTCTTGTTCCCTTTGGATAGCTACCCAGAACACTCTGCTATCTGGTTACTTGTTGTTCTTCTTGTTACCTCTGAGTAGCTACCCAGAACACTCTTCTATCTAGTTACTCTTTGTTCTTCTTGTTCCCGTTGGGTAGCTACCCAGAAGATTTTGCTATCTAGTTACTTATTCCCCATCGTGAACAAAAGGAGTCGTGGGGCAATTTGTACTCGTTTTTAGGTTAGTTTTTCTTCATACTTTAAACATATACTAAGAACATAATAAGGTAATAATAACCTATTGCATATGATAATATAATACAGTATATTTATTATATGTAAAAAGATTATTAGGTTCTTAGTTTGGGTTTAAAGAAAAAAAAAGCTTAAAATCCATACAAAAACTTCAAACTTAAGCTTTCAATAAATTTAAAAGTATTATTTTGTATCTCCGCAAACGGAAATAGTTGTTTTTTGTTGTAATTCAGTTAAAACCAAGTGTTATATCAATTATCTATGCGTACTAAGAAAGTCTCTGAATTATATAACTTAATGTAGCTTTTTATAGATAACCAAATAATAGTGTTATGTATATTATTATAAATTTATTATTTGGAATGAATGTATTCAAATGAGATAACAAATCCATGAATGTGAGTTTATCGTCTGAAAATAATGTCGACAATCTTTATTCATTAAATTTCAAGTAAGCTATTGAATAATAAAATTGCTTACTGACTCTTGTTCCGTAACAGATCCAACATTTATAATTTACTGTGCAACATATAAACTTACACGTGTATGTAATATTGTACTGTAAAAACGTTCACGTTTCATTAGTTAATTTACCATTAAGTGACGGTTCACATACCCCGGGTGAGTTTAAAAATCCATTTGTCACATTTAAAAAATAACCACATTTTTACCTGTCCGAGGCTTAATTAATCTGTGCAAACGTTTTGCGATGACGATATGAGTATCCTAAATGGTTAAAATAATTACTTCCAATCTTCGTGTAGAAATTTTAATGAATCGAACTCGCGTTTGAAGGGGGTTCACTGCATTCGATAGGCTTCATCAATATTTTTTTCCAACGTCCGTGATTAATTACTCTTTTTTCTCCATTTATCAAAATCAAGTACATTACTCGACGCAGGTTCGTGTACTGCCTTCAACAAGATTAAATTCAAAATTGATCTACTATAATTTTGTTTCATTCTATTTGCGGTTTTGTCGAAATTGAAGGTAAAAAAAAACAGATGTAATATTTACGATATATCAAAATCATTCGATAGTCATGCTGAAAACTTTATTACAATAATAAAACATATATATTTTGGTGGTGTTTGGGAATAAGGTGATGACTGCATTTTTGGTTAATTTCAGTTTATGTGTAAAAATACGGTAAGTCATATATTTTTTTGCCATTGGTAAAATTCTGCGTTTAATTTGAAAACGCTCTAATACGCAAACGTAAATAATCATAACGGTTAGTTTGGTCAAAACATGACCAAAGATCTTTACATATTAATAATATACCTTTTCGCGCTTATCAGGTTATTCTCAAATAAGAATGTTTGGCATCTTAACTGCATAATTATCTACTACCCACCCCTCCCTACCCGATCCGATTCCTATTGCCAATGGAACAAGAAAGGGCCAAAGACAATTCGATCTCTACCGCTCGTCGCGCAAGAACGAAAGGTGTTTAACACCGCGACTGAAGCATCAAGGTAGGCCTATTCAATTTTCGCGGAATCCTCCTGTTTCTCTTCAGTCCTTCCTTCACCTTCGCCGCCAGTCCAGAATTGGGATTCTATCAGAGCTATCGAAACATATGTGGATGTGATGTTTAAAGCAGAGTACTAAGTCGTGTAGGAAGTAGTATAGACTTTCGAACGGTGAAGTCTGGTATCATGACCTTTGCACTGTTTTGTGTATGAAGTTTATAGGTAAACATAAATTTTCCAGCAAGCAAAGACATCTATTATACGAAATATTACACTACATATTATTATTTAATTTCACAGCTTCTACTTATTCTATTAGAAGGAAAATTACTTAATGAGATTTTATTACAGGATTCTCTTAAAAGTAGCTACGTGGTAATGAAGAATATGGGGAGAGAAAATAATTTAATTTTAGAAGTGTTAATGAACTTTAAGATATTATGTTTTTAAATCACTTAATTACCTGTTGTTTTAAGAACATTTATGGTTAGCCTACACTACTTTTAATTAATAATGAACATTCAACATGAACTTGCGTTATAAAAACAATTACGGCTAGTCAAATTGAAACACAAGTACTAAAATGTTCAATTATAAGAGCATTAACATGCATAGTTCATGTCAAATGCAGTAAAAATGTTAAAGATAAAACCACGATAGCGAACTATTTGAAAAATTATTACTTAGAGACACGTTAAGAGTTCGGCTTGTTTTCTTAATCACGACTTACATAATTATATAATGTAATAATTAATCATTGAGGGTATTAAAGTTATACATAATAAATGGCTTTAACCCACGTGAAACAGTTATTTTTCCGAATGCTGCTAATGCGTGTTATTCATTGTATTGTGACATTAACGCAACGTACGAAAATATTTTAAAGTTCTTTGTGCTTTCGTTGTAAATGTTTTTGAAGGAATGTTTTAGTTATAATACATAATGGTTTGATTGTAGTAACTGGGTAGTAACTGGGAGCGGGTGCTCCGCGAGAGTTTCTACGTTATTAACAATCCATTTCATATCTGCCGATTAATTGTAAATAAAGGAACAAACGAAATACGTTTTGTCTTGTTTGTTAACAGTGAAATGAATATTTCAAACCGATTGATATTTTTATAAAATACTCTTTGGCAGTTTATTTACAATGAAGAACAACTATTGCAGTCACCGGAGAAAAAAAACATTTAATTTTAATTCATAGTTTTAAAAAATTTAAATATTACTAGCGTAATATATCGTGTTCATTTTGCGCCGTTTTTGGGGCCATCGTGAATGTTCATGCTGGTATTACTGAATAACGAGGAGCTAGCTGCCAGCGTGTGTACTGTTTACGAAAAATGAATTAAAATCCTAAGTTTTGCTTCTCCAATTACTGAAATAGTTGTTTCTCATTAAAATGAAACCGTAAAAAAGTGTTTTAGAAAAATAATATGAAATACTAATCCAAATATTTAATTACAAACCTTTCAAACGTTGCTACTTGAAACATATTGTCTTTCTTAGAAAATCGATAAAGAAAGACCTGTGCACATTTTTAGACATCAGAGATCACCAATCATATCTTTTATTTGTATTACTTTCAATTGATTTCTAACTTAATAACTGTTCGGACCGAGTTTCCACTTATTAACCGCCCTAACCATACGAACGTACGTGATACGACCGCTATATCATCGCCCGAACGCAACAAACCGTATCCCGTACGTTCAGGTTAAAAAATAACGATAACCGAAACCCACAAAACGTTCGTGATACGTCGTATACATCAAGTTCGATCCTGCGTTATCGCTTTTAGTATTCCGAGGTAAGCCAAAGCTAACGGATGTGTTCGGTTGTTTTCGTATTCTCCCATACAAGTCACGCCGCTAATCAGTGATACTCAAAGCACGTGGAAAAAAAAACCGATGTTTTTTTGCCTACTTTTTGGAAAATAATCCAAAGGCAGGGCGGATAAAAGGGCTGAGTGGAGGAGACAATATTTAAGAGAGCATACACTTTTTTAACAGCAGAAAAATTTTGTCCTTCTTGAAATGGTGAACCAGAATTTTTTTTTTGCAAAGATTTTTTTGTATACTTGGAACGTCGAAATATTAAAAAAAAAATTCCATTGTTGATTTCCATATGGGGATCTTTATTAATCCGTCTCTAAACAGACATCGTTTAATGAGACGTGTAAAGTACCTACAAGTAACTATATCAAATTATGTGCCAAGAAACGCCCGGGTTGCCGGCAATGAAATGATTTTTTTTTTGCCTGCAATAATGCTTGCCAATTGAGAACGGTTTCGGTGTTGTAAAATATGTTACACATGAAAAATAAAGTTATTCGATTCAACAACAAGATTGCCCTTCTCATCGACATGACCATTAGTATCTCAAGTGATACGTCCAGCCTTTGTCATGATCTCCCATCGATCGTTTCGCATCAATATCTAATACACTACAGTGCAGGGTTAAGTGCTGTCAGAATTACTACGTGATTTATGTTTACCTACAATGGAACTGAGATGATAGTTTACGTTTGTTGTTTCCAATAATACGCCTAGTTTCCAACTACAATAACAGCCTACTAGGACATATAACACTGAATAATTTTATGGCGATATAGAGAATGATCTTATGTACGATTCTGATATTTAAAATAATGGTTGCGACTGATAATATATATATATGTTTAGTCATTAAGAGGAACGGCTGCGCTGCCTGTTTCGTATATAATTTAATTTTGGATTTGAGGCCAAAATACCCATACAAACTGAATCTTCCTCCACTCCGAAAACATATAATAGATTTAGCCAAATTATTTTACTCCAAATTAGAATCGAACTCGAATCCAACCTCGGCCGCTGGACCCCCAGCACCGACCCCCTCCGTCTCCGCCCAAATTCCATCTTAAATCCTCCATTACCTTAGTGAGTGGGCTTAAATATATATCAGCAAGCGCCACTAGCACATTAAACACAATTTACAATTATTTGAAATAAAAATAAATAAAAGCCCCACAGTAGAAATAGGCAGCCCGCTCACTGGGTAGAGAAGACTATCTCCAGATTTATGCATCTCTAACCACAGTTGACACAGGAAGAGGGAGAAATATTCCCTGGCACTGTACACAAAAATTTTACAATTCGATATATATACAAACTGAATGATATATTTTTTTAATTAACGGTTCAGTAAATATCTAGTATGTATGAGAAGTTTTTTTGTTATATTATGAAGTAAATGCCATGAAAAAAAATGATAATTTTAGAGGCAACTATATTTGTTCCTACGTAAATTGGTCGTTTTTAATTTAATTTCAAATTACTTTAATTTAATTTTTTACAAATTTATTTTGTATTTCATTATGTTTTCAAAGTAGACGGTGTAAAACTTTTTTTAGGTCAAAATAATTGTTAAAGGTGTCTCTAAAATCGATAAAAATCAATTCCTTTACTGGCCTATATTTCATAATCTAAAACAAAAATAAATAAATTACTTCTAATCCATACTAGTTATTCACTATACTTTTTATAATACGTTAGCGGAATAAATTTGGAAATCCGGTAATCGGCTTGCAATATTCGTAAATAATGCAGTTATCCGAATGTTTGATGTGGCTGGGTATTTAAATCTTAACCAACATGCTACAGCCAGCAGCTTAGTCATTCAAAGCGAAAATTTGCACGGAGGGGGTAATTTTTATATAATATCAATTCGTTTGCTATATTTCCCAATGTCTGCCCTGATTATAAACTCTTTGCACGCCAAGAATTCGTCAAAAATTGCCAGAAAAACCAAACGTACAATTTACAATTCCATTATTGCTCCACATTTCAACTACTGCTCAACGATACTTTCTTGTGT
This sequence comes from Halesus radiatus, assembly GCA_022606495.2. Classification (NCBI taxonomy): domain Eukaryota; kingdom Metazoa; phylum Arthropoda; class Insecta; order Trichoptera; family Limnephilidae; genus Halesus; species Halesus radiatus. The sequence goes on along the minus strand of JAHDVE020011624.1, from coordinate 62,609 downwards.
AACGACAGGGAATAAAACAAGTTACAAATTCTCCAAAAAGGGAAATGCGAGGAATACTTAAGCGAAACAGATATTCAAAAGCAGGTAATATGTTTTAGGAACTATATTGACTAACAGCGAAACAAATTCTGACGTTGAACCAAACGACTTTTATACGTAAAATAAGAAACAACTTGTTACCAAAATATTTTTCCATCAATATTATTTACAACATGGACATTTACAGACATAGACAAGGAAATCAGACTACTGAAAAGGATCCAAGCCAATACGCAAAAAAGTTCATTGTACAAAGGGATGAAATGTTATAATGCTCTGCCTGTCCCAATCAAAATTACACAACTGAATAAATTTAAAATAGATTGTTTAAACCACATTATGTTAAGCAAGATAAAATCCAACAGTATGTAATAGTATTCAATAGTGTATAAGTTATCATTAGCTATACGTAAAGATCTCAATAGTATATTAGTTATAACACTTAGTTATATGTAAAGTACCCAAGAGTATATAAGTTATAATTCTTAGTTATATGAAATAGTATCCAAGTTATTATATTGACGGTTTTTGTGGTTAAATGTTTACGATTCTTGGCTACAAATACAAAGAACGCGGTTCGAATCCCTATGTGCGCAAGTAAATTTTATTTGTTTTATTTTATTATTTCACAGTTTATATTTGCGACACGTTCCAGAGTGGTGGATACTGTCAGAATCGCCCTGATGAAAGCCCAACATTCAGATTTGAAACGTTGCTTAAAATGGCTTTACCAGTTTTTAGTGACTAGATATGAATATTCAGGTACTTCTCCACATTCCTCTTTCCCATCTCTTTTCCTTCCTTAATACCTTTGGCATCACAACTTACCCCAATTAGGGATGACATAGATCACTGGCTCCAGGCGCTGGGAGCAGCTGGGACTTTTATCTAGTATCACATAAAACAAAGATAATTAGTAAACTTAAATGTGCAAATAACTGAATTAAAATAAAACAGACAGAATTCATTTAAAAGTATTAGCTTTTACCAGGAATATTTCTCATCATTATTTTACCACAATTCTTAGTTGGGTTGGGAAATATAGCTGTGTCCTACAATTAACTCATTCTGAGAAATGTAGTTTCAGTGTTTGTAGAAAATTATTTTTTCTACAAAGTTTGGTTAGCCGTAAATACGTTTTAATGGCTGATTATACGCCGTGAATTTTATACAGTTAGTATTTGATGCTTAATACGTACATTTTTTTTTTCATCTAAAGAAATATTAACCAGTTTAGAAAATGAAGGTACTCCTACCCTCTAGTGTCGTACAGTAAATTTATTTTCACTCAGCGATTAGCTATTAAAATAAAGTGATTTTGTGTTAGAATAAAAAATCGTTTAAAGGCAACTTCTTTTTTAAATATGTGGTTAGAATTTTTTTATTTGTCCCAGATCTTAGATAATCTAACAAGTCTAGGAGTATAAACTAAACGATTTTATCTACTGGGACGCAAAGTGATAGCAATAAATCGATATTTCCATTGCAAAACTAATATTCTAGAGATATCGGTTCATTCTACCTGAGAGAAGATAATGCCCCATTCAAAATGAGGGTAAAAAAGCAGGCACCGTTCGTTTCCAGCCAATGAAAACCACTTAACACTCTTCCGAGGCTATCTTTGGCAAGAGAAAGACTCCCGGGTACTTTAAAAGCGGTTTAAAATCCCGTGTCAATGCGGCGTAACGTGAAGCACGAGACCCTTCGGACTCTGAAACTCCGGAGACTTCGGGAAATGAAATAGAATAATAATATCATGCAGCATTTATCTGTCATTTCAGAATTCCGACCCAATTGGGCGCCGTCTAATGAAACCCGCGATCTGAAATCTTGGATGTTCCACATTTTGCTTCCGTCTAGGCTATTTCTTTGGGCGTAGTTCCCCAATTTGCGTTTCAATACGTATTAAAGTTAATCCAGATTAGCTGAACCCTAAAATGTATTCCTAAACAAACGATAACGACATTTTACCACAAGGATAGTCAGAGAGACTGGAACGACACACCGCTATATCCCTGGTACGCACATTTTTAGTCAACCATATTCATACATTGTCTCATAGAATCTATTCTGTTATTACGACTCTTCGAATGACCTGTGTCGAGTAATAATTTGATAGAGAATTCTAATTCTATCCATTTGCTAGTATTTATTTTTCATTGAACACTCTCTTCGCCATACATCGAAGCCAATAAAACATCATTTTATTAGGTTCTGTTGATAGAATCCAACCTAAGAAACTGGTAGTAAATGTTACATCAAACTCTCGCCACGTATGATGAACAGCAAATCGTTGATCAGACCTAATTAGAGTTTTGACATTTTAATGGTCCCCGATGTCGAATCACAGTTTACACCATTACCAATTCCCATAACGTGATGCGAAATTATACGGCATGTATGCCTCAGGGATCTCATTTCTAACTCATATATACTGCTTTTCCCTGCCAGATCCATGCCTCACTGCTATTCATCAATATTTTATATATTTATATTTCCAGGTGGACTGATAGTCTCGCTTCCTTTGACGATTCTAGTCATTATTTTTTAACAAATTCGGATAGTGGCTTTGTTTAACTTAGACGTAACTTTTGTATTTTTTTTCACTTATACGTATTTATACTTTATGAACCGACAACAAAACATATTAAGGCAACCATAAAAAGTACAATTTAAAGTTAAAATTCTTTGCACACGATCAGTCCTTATACTCCTAATTTTAAAACCGCTTTCCTTAAAAGTACTGTCAATTTATGAAATTTCATCACTGTAAAAAAAAACGTAAAGGAAAACCTCATAAATAGTTAGGCCCATAGGCCTGGAGGGAGACCACTATTATTTAACGGTGTTTAGTAACCAGATTCGAAAAGCCATGTACCTCCCAACCCTTCTCTTCTTCATCTCCTCACCTTTCTTACTCCATTCAGCCTCGCAACATTATAGTTCACAGTTCTACTGACCCTAGGGGGTAGGGATCATTTGCAAGTGTCACAAAAAATAAGTATCTAAGCTTAGTGTAATTAATAAACCATACCGTAGTAGTGTAGATTTATTTGCGTTTAGAATATGCAAATACGTAATCAAAAAGTAATAAATAGGCGTACTTTTAAAATACAAATCATGTGATGATAATAATGTTAATAAACACTTGTCATTATTTGTCCATAAGATTTAAGATGGTTTTTTCCTTGTCTAGTTCGTTCGTAGCTTATATTTAAAAACTTTCCCCAGTCCTAGAGTATTAAATTCCAGACGAAAAATGTAAACTGCTGACCTATCTCGGCGTACTGGAGATATTTCATTAGATAAGAAACGATGGCCTTCGGAAGACTACGGATTATTCGCGTTATTATGATCAACTTTAATAAAATAAAAGTACCTACGTATTGTTTTACCCTCAGAACTAATATGATAAAATACCATTATATTTTACAGCATTGCAAAATATATTTTACCACAAAATAAATCTAGTTTTCAAAATAATATAAGTATTTTCCTTTGAACTTTACGTTAGACTTTTATAATTTTGATATAAAAAAAATAAAAAAGTTCAAATTTAAATAAAAAATTCAATAAATAAGTTTCAATGTATTTCAAAACCAACGGTTTCTTCAACGAGATACAATTTATATTAAAATAATGGCATATAAACATAGATAATGGGCATAGAAAAAATAATTGCAATAACTGTGGGGAGAAGGCAAATAATTAAGTATTAAAAAAAAAAAAAAAAAATGGACGAAACTATTATATTAAGTACGTTAAAATTATTAGTATTTAAAAATACAGTAATAATAATTGGTACATAAAGTCATTATTATTATTATGTTTCTAAAGTAAATGTTATAAATTTATTATGATTTTGTTTATTTAATTTTTTTTTTATAACATAACTTTTGAGGGCCTCCATGGTCGAGGGGTAAGGCTCTCGCCTACGAATCCGAAGGTCGCGGGTTCAAACCCGGCGTGCGCAAGTAAATTTTATTTAATTATTTTGTGCTATTTCACAATTAATTAATATAAAAATAATATCTAGTATATTTGCGCACGTTCCAGAGTGGAAGATACTCGCATTATCGCCCTGGTGAAAGACCCCCATTCAGAATTGAAACGTTGCTTGAAATGGTTTTAGCCGTGTTTGGTGACCAGATCTGAATAGCCAGGTATTTCCCTACCTTCCTCTTCCCCTTTTCCTTCTTCTCCCCAATACCTTCAGCCTCACAACATTCCCCAATTGGGGATGCCATAGTCTCACTGGCTCCAGATGGTTGGGAGCAGTTGAGATTCTTGTCAAAAAAAAAAAACTATTTTGATATTAATACTTATTCATTTACTTTCTCCCACCATTGCTGTTTTTCTGTGCTTAATGTATCATAAGTTTCAGAATCCTTTTTTTCCCGGTGAAGAAACCATAGGTTTTGAAATATGTAGATATTTATTAATTTATTAAAATACTTGTGAAAACAAAACAATGTTTTTAATGATGCCACAAAGCGAATTTACATCTATTGAAATTATAAAAATTAAAAATTAATTAATTATAAACAATGCTTTCTTCCTCAGGAATATACAGAATACTGTATATTGTATATTCTGTATATTCCTGACGAGGAGAGCATCGCTTTCGCAATATGTTGATATGTGTGTATTAATAAAGTGATGATTACGAAGTAAGTTTTAATTCATTTGATAATAATGACGGCACAAAGTGAATACAAATCTTATGAAGAAATTATAGAGATAATATTATTGAAAAAAAAAAAAATTCTAACGAATATGTAAAACGGAAAAAGAAATAACATCAAAACATAAGGCTTTCTGCTTGACTGATGATGTGACATCGCGCCGAAAGACTCCTTGGAATATGACAATAAGGTGAAGCCTCGTTCGCAAGGTACTAAATACCTATTTGGCGCCGCGACTTTGGCGTCGGAGTCGGCGCTTAGAACTCACACTTCTTATTCAAACGTCAGTTTTTGTCACTTTCATATTTTGAATAAACTTAACATTTTCCCGCCGACGAAGGGTTAATGCCAGGATAATTAAATTACATTTATGTTTATTTTCAATGATCAATACATTTGAAATTTAATTATGTGTAATTTCTTCAAAGAATGGTGGTATTCACTTTGTAGAATCATTATTAATAAATGAATTAGAAATTTATATGTAATCACCACTTTATTAATATATACATATCAACATGTATCAGGAATATACGGAATAGTAAAAAATAATAATTTATAATATTGACAAAAGATAAACATAGACAAATTATAAAACTAAACAAAGATTTATTAAAGCAGGTAAGTAATTAATCAAAAATTTTAACAAAAAATCATTATGAAGTATTGAATAACAAATTAATATTTGAAATTATTTTAATCATTAATATTATTATAATAAATTTAAGAGATAGCTTTTTAAAAATATATATTATTAATTATTTTTAATTGACTATTAACACTTTTCATAATTTCAAATTTGTCTAATTATGAACCAAATCATTTTAAATAACAAAGTAATTTTTAATTAATTTATTTATTTTGCAAAAACACTTATAAACACCAATACCATGCAAAAGCGATAAAATATTCTAAAAATATATTTATTATAATTATGTAACATAAAAATAAAACAAAAATAGTTTTTAAAAATGTTATAAGTATTTACATAATATTAGAACATAATAAATAATTCGTGTTTAAAATTATTGTAGTTTATGTGGAGAACATCCACATTTCCTGCGAGGCAAATAATTAACATAGTCTTCCCAGAGGCATCACCATTAGTGTGTTAGTGCTGCATCTGGGAAGAAACAGAAGCCTGTGTTGGCGGCCTCGCGTGAAATTATCAGGGACGTAAAACCCTATTTCAGACAGGATGTCTGATTTTTTTTTTTTAATTTTATGTAAATCAAATTTATTAATGTTATTATTATGTTCTGCAAAGTATTTTTAGTTTTTTTATTATTGTGACAGCTGTTTCGTCGTGAAAGGCCATTGAACTGCCTTAAATTCCAAAACAACTGTCACAATAATAAAAAACTAAATATACTTGCGGAACTTAAAACTAACATTAGTAAATTTGATTTATATAAAATTTAAAAAAAAATGGATTTCTACGAATTAAACACAAAAACAATTAATAGGATGTCTGGTATTAATAATACACCGTTCAATAGTTTATGAGCCGTAAGCAGTAATGCTATATCTCCTAGAACTTAGGCCGCAAATACCTAGCATTCCCGAGAGAAATGCTCTTGGAAACAGTCATGGGTAAAAACCGAACACTCTCATGTAGAGTAATCGTAAGATTTTTTTTGATTTTGGCGACCTTCGGCCCCCATACCTAAGATCCCAACTGTTTATACAATAATCAATACGTACATTAAAGGTCCTGGTGAAAGAGCATCATTCAGAAGCGAAATATAAAAATTTAGGATTGCACAGTTAATGGGCAGTTGGGACTCTTGCGTGATAATTTTATTAAAAACAGTAATCAAAGAATGGTTTTGAAATTTGAGGTTTGTATGCAATTCATCCATGCATCCATCACAGTTTAGGCTTCAAGAAAATTTAGTACAATAAAGAACTCCAGTCCTTTTTTTTTCTTTTTTTTTATCAAAAATAACACTCAAACTTAAATACCAGTACATTTAGTTTTTTTTTTCTTAAGTATGTTTTCATAGTTAAAATAATTTTTAAAGTTTCAATTTTTCAAAGTCCGCCAAAACGCTCCAAATCTATGGCCAGTCGGTTTTGATCAGTTTTGAGGTTAGAATGTCAAATGTCAAAACAAGGATGACCTTTACCGTCCATAATTTTATATTCTATCCATGGTAAACCATAACTAAACATAAGTAATAAAATTATATACCTTTTAAAAACTCTAAGAATAATAACAGTTTTGAGCATTAACATTATTTTAATTAAAACAAAATAACTTTGTATACATCACTTTATTAATATACAATATTACTACATGTTTCGTGAGCGATGCTCACATCTTCACTTGTCTTTCCCCTACCACCTCTCCCCACTTAAATCTAACTGTTCTATATTTTAATTGTTAACTTCAGTATACATTGATACCTGAAGATGTGAGCATCATTCACGAAACATGTAGTAATATTGTATATTAATAAAGTGATGTATACAAAGTTATTTTGTTTTAATTAAAATACATAATGACATCACAAAGTGAAAACCTTCTAGAAGAAGAATTCTTCTTCGAAAAAATAATTAATATTATCATAATATCCATATTGGTAATTGGTTTGCTAACGAATACTCCAATTTCTTTCGTTAATAATAGTTTTTTTTTGTTTTATATTGAACAACAATTATAGAGCTTAAATTCACCCAAATTATGTTTTAATTTGTCCAAAACTAAAAAAAAACGCATATTTAAAATACAAAACAAAAATAAAAATTACAGTAACATGCGCTTAAGTATTCCAAATTTAAATGAGTTGTTTTTCAGATATAAAGAAAAAAAAACAATAGTGTTTCGCGTGTTGCATTTCTATTCAATATCTTTTTTTTTAAAGCAAATGCAAAAGTAAGTCATAATTTTGGAGGCCCTGAGGTAAATAATTTCCCCCAAGGCCTATATCATCTTTGGGGATGCTGTGTGGAGAATCTTTTAGAGGATAGAAAGGAGTAAAGTTGGGTCTTTAAGAGACTCACGTTGTAGGATGGTGGAAACACAGAGGTCGACAGATCATTCCACAGCCAAGCTGTTGAACACAAGAACGAGTCGTTGAATTGACCGGTTCTCATGTGACAAATGTCAACCGTGTGCAAATGTTGGGCGCGCGTTTGTCGTTTTTCCCGACTATGCACCAGTGCAGAATTGATCAATGACGCTAGTTCCTCAGAGTATCTTATATTAAAATACCGGTAGAACAAGGACAGCATTCTCACCTGACGTCTGTGCTCCAAAGATTGCAATTCGTTGGTTAAAATAGGTGAATATATCAAACAGATCGCCCGTTTTTGCACAGAGTCAAGGGTTTTTTTTCAGATATTTTGGGGCTCCTAACCAAAGGTGACTACCAAATTCTACAGTGAAGCGCACTTGCAATTTGTACAGGGTCAACAGTTGTGTACTATTAAAATATCTGCGAGATCTGTACAATACGCCCAGCTTCTGAGAGACTAACTTTACTCTGGCTTTGATGGAATGAATGGTCTCTTATACTGAACATTTTTTTAAATAAATGAATTAGAAATTACTTTGTATTTACCACTTTATTAATATAGACATATCGATATGCTTCAAAAGCGAAGCAAATGACGCCACAAAGTGAATACCAATCTTTTGAAGTTTTTTTTAAAGTTTGTAATATTTAACAATTAGCATAAACGTTCTTAATAATATTATGAAACTGTTAACGAACAATTTCACTTTAACACTATTTCTAGGGAAAATTGGAACCCTCACGCGACTCGCATAATATTTCGAATAAATTCCGTGGAGTCGCTACTGATAATGTCTTAAAACGTATTTACCCTGACACCGTGGCGTCGAAATGAAGTACTACGTAGTTGGCGTATCTGCTCGCCCCATATTACGAATTACTATTAAAAACGTGTGACTATTAAAGGCGCTAAATGAGAATTCTGTCAGCCTCGCTGAATGTAAATTACCTTTCACGATTTACTATCGGTTCGTGAAATTAAACAAAAGTATAACTTAGGCCGGCGAAAATTTAGCGATTCGTACAAAAGGATAAGCCTGGCCTACTCCAGATCTACCGTTACAGAAATGCTTACCTTACAACATTGATACTACTTTTAATCAATTAATTATTGTGATAGCAGATATTTTACAAGATCTCAATTTACAATTCAATTATGTATTAAATTTACCCTGGCTCTAATACTTTATAAAGAGATTATAATTGTGGCGGGTAGAATGGTATACAATGTGCTATACTATTGCGGAAATTCCTTTCAAATTTCTTCAGAATAGTACTTAAGTAAAAAATTAAATACGTAGAGCGGATGGGGAGAGAAAGATTTTCATAATAATACTATATTATTACCAATCATTGAAGATAATATTAACAATTCTCAAAATTAAACCGAAAAGACACAGACAAGGAAAAATTAACGGTAGCAGCCGGGACCCGAACCCGGGACCTCATGGTCTATCCGTGACTCTGCGCACTAATGCACTGAGCTACGGTAAATGACGGATGGATTGGGGTAGCCGTTTCATTTGGGGAGTTGTTAATATTATCTTCAATTACAAAAAATATATTACAATGAGGTTTGTAAGCTTCAATACGTTATTCCAAAAAAGTCATGTTTACTTTTAGGAAAAAATTAAGTTATGAATAATCGAAACTAAGAAATGTTTTCAGAAAATAAGATACCCTAATTTTATATATACAGAACTGCAATAAATATATATATTTTAAATGAATTATTAAATAAATGAACGGTTTTTCTTAACTATTTTCTATACGGTATACAAAAAACACAACATTTTATTAATTAAATTTCTGTGATGTTAGCCAACGACAATGATATCAGTTTTTTTATTATTTTTAAAGGGTATTTTTTTCTACTTTTCTTCTTCTGTTGCGTGTGTACCAATAGAATAAATTCTAGTCATGCAGCCATTACTAACAGAAAAGGAAGAAGATGTATTAAATTACCTGATCACCCTTGTACGACACGTACGTAGCTGGTTAGTATCCAATTATATCTCAATCTGGCGCGTGTCTGGCGGAAAAAAAGTCAGATTTATGTACAATAATAAAAATTACTAGATAATAAAAAAATAATTTATGTATATTTTTTGGCCAATATACATGAGTTAAATCGATATCCCAGAATTAAGCGAATAACTCGGAAGGTTTTAAATTAAAGCCATCAGAAATTATTTAGGGTTTATTTCAAATTTTTACAATTTTATTTGCTAACAGAATTTTTAGCTGTCAATGGTTAACAAGTTGCTCTTGTGAAACGTGATAATTAATAATCAGTAAAAACTATTCAAAAAACTAAAACTAATAACTGTATAACAATGATTGTACTTTCAATAAGTATATACGTTTGGCAGTGGCGTGCATTGCTTTATAACCAAAGATTGAATTGAATATTTGAAAGTGGTATTTTCGACTGTTCCAAGAAAGACAGCACTGACTCAAAAGTTTTTGACTTGCTCCCATTTGGGAATCATAAGATAGTGCTATAGAGCAAAATACTAAAGAAAAGAGAAATTGCATTCTAAATGATTGCGTATTCAATAAAATAAATACAATGTAAACACTCACCTAAGATTCGTAAGAATACGAACAAGATTTTAAACATTCAAATAGCTCTCCTGAAAAAATACCTAAAGAAATTTGCCTTCTTTTTTGGAGCAGTCGATTACATTATCATTTTCCACTGATTTTTATTTTCAGCTGAATAAATGAGCGTACAATTTCCTTACTAAATTCACGGAAAAATGCGTTTTGGTCAAATACTTATTTTATTTCACGTTTTTCTTAGGGTAGGCAGAGCTTTTCAGCCTTCATACACTGCACACCACTGACGTATGTTATGAAATATAAGTACATTCATTTTTAAATCATTGAAGCTAAATATTTACGTAATATTATAGTTTGGGAAAAGGGTAGTTGAAATTTAATAATGTGGAACTAAAACTTTTCATTACTTTGGCAACACGAAACTGCTCGCTTTATCTTTGAAATTTGTTCTTAACATTAAATATGTTTCACCTTCAAGTTTGACAGTTAGTTTTAAAGAAACAAGGCAAAACAACTCGATTACATTAGCTTTTTTTTTATTTATAATTTTTATCTGTTAAGTAGATCTAGATTTATTTTTATTTAAAATCTAATAAATGGGTATTTTTAGACATGTATTTCAGTAATACAAAAAAATCGCCTTCCGATCTAATTAGGTATCTTCCTTGCAAAGCGTTAAATAATGAAAAAGTTTAAATGCGAAATTGTCTTAGAATGTAATGCCGAATCATCTCTTTCCGAAAGTATCACTAATATCTGAATACCATTAGGCGAAATTAAAAAACACGTACGACACCTAATTCGTATGTTCTGCCACAATTTTGTAATATTGTTTAGAATATATTTTACTCTAATGATGTAACAATTGTTTCGAAACCGGTCGGCGTTGAAGATATAAGTAGTTGTAATAAAGCTAGCTGCCAATAAAATGGGATTAAAAATGAAGAATAATTTTGACAAATTTTGGATTTTGAGATATAATATCGATGAAGATGACATAAATTGAAATGGTCTCATTGGCTAAGATGGTTAAGCGGTTAATCTTTATTACAATTATAAATCATTGTAGAAAATAATATTAACATAACCTAAATGAAACATGAAAAAGGAAAAAAACCACAGAAAATAAAAAGATTTCTGTCGCATCTGGGACTCGAACCCAGGACCTCAGAAGCAACATCTTCCGCTTACTGTGATAGTGTTAGGAGATTTTTAAATATTGTCAAGTTTTTCGTAACCAGGGAATTCTATTTAAAAAAATATATATATTTTTCTTATCCTAGATTAAGCTCGTAGATTACGTAAGACTATAATTTCATTGTTCTATGTTTCTTTGAATATGTAATTTGATTATTTATAACAGTAAAACGGCCTCAAGTTAGTTTAAACACAAGCGTACAGGAAAATCATTTTAAAGAGATTCTTGAGAGAACAATGTAACGCATTTGAATTAGTCAATTAAGAAAAAAATATCATTTAAATACGGGGAAAACACATTATAAATTTAAGTAACTCTTAGATTAAAGTATTTTCTAAGTAAATCGGTTTTAAATTAGAATTGTGTGGGAGTAAATACAATCATATAAGTAAGCCATCGCAATGTGGATTAACCACAGTTTGTAAATGACCTGTAACGCCGAAACAGATGTAACAAAAATAAAAACTGAAACACTTGCAGAACTTAATAATAATATTATTAAATTTCATTTACATTAAATTACTAAAAAAAAACGTGTTTCATGTTTACGTGATATCAATAACAAGGTTTCCAAAAGTCAGATTATGTTCCCTTGGGGGATATAATCAGTTTTCTCGGTACAATGTAAACGTTATTCGATAGCGACCCTGATTATTTTTTCCCCCTTTGGATTAAGCGTTATTAATACCGATAAATTAGGGAAGATAAATTGATCAACGCTTTGTCGCTCGGTACAAATTACCGTCAATTTGGGTTAAGTGGAACTGGGAGAAATAATGTATAATAATTCAATTACCGAACAGGTACAAATGGACACGAATGAAATAACAACCGGGACATTTATTTAATACGTTGAAACCATTGACATATAAAAACTAAAATTTCTATCGTAGGTTTTTCGTTAGTTTTCGCAAAAACGTTATAACATAACACGTGAATATTTTTTTCTTCTTGGAACAAAACAAAGTTAAATATTAACTAATTGTAATTTATATCTAAATATGACGTGGACACAATCGATAAACCATAAATGTCCAAAGGGAAAAGTCAATGGATTTAGTGTTATCGAGAGGTATCCGGTCAGTTTAGCAGAGTGATAAATCGGCACACCCTTGAAAAGTGATATAAAATCATAAAAAATGTTAAAGAAAAAAAAAGTTGTTCAGCTAGGTTGAGATAGATTATGTTTTTGGTGTTACATTTTTTAAAAGTATGAAAAAAGAATTGCCCGAAAACGTAACCTAACCTAACCGACAATTTTTTTGTTTTAATAAAATTTAAAAAATATTAGTTATGTTAGGCGATATTTAGTTGTCGTGGTAGCTTTTTTGGCTTTTTTTTCTTTTCTACTTTTATTGACTGTACTTTTAAAAAGTGTACCGATTCATAAGTGTGTTGATTTTTTCAAGGAACAAATTTTTAGGCTAGTTTTTTTCATTATTTTTATGACTTCATATCACTTTTCAAAAGTGTTATCATTGTACCGAATACTCATGAAAACGATAGAGATGTTACGTTACTTAAGTAAAACGTTTCGGATTCACATCCTAGCCACGTCTTTTTATTATTTTTTTCATTATTTGCATTAATACATTGTCTTTGTAAAAATGTTAAAAGTTATACTACGTATATTAATTTATATCGTTTTTATTTTTAAAGTTTTTATTACACTTCTAAACTTAATATTACTAATTCTAGTAATTAGTTTTCAAATTATTGTTTTATTACTAGTTATTTTTAATTCAATGCAAAGCACGAGTATCTTAAATACGTACTAATTAAATTTAAATGGATACATATTTAATATTTCCAAGAATGATATATTACAAATGAGAAATTCACCCCGAAGTAAAGTGTAATTGACGTCATCCCTTAAATTTCATAATGTTTCCTTCTATTTTCACAATTTTAATAATTACTTTTCAATTCCAGGCGTATTGACATTGACGTTACCAGAATAGCCAACACCTGATAAGCTCGGTAATTATAAATCAGATCAGAATATTCCACCATTGGCACAGTGTATAAATATCATTTTAAAGTATCATGAGACTCGTTCGAATTTGCCGATTTTTCAGATAATTATTGTTCCCTGATTGTTTTTTTTTTATGTAATTGGAAGTATTACCTAGTAATCAACTAATCGAGTGGCCGAAGCAGCTATTCGATAGTTCAGGCACCGAAAAGCTATGCGGCACTAAGTAAATATCATGGGATGATTGTTTTCCAACTGCATGCTGATTGACTAATGAGTTAACTAACTCACTTCATTTCACGTGAATGCCTTGTTTGTTAGAGAAATAACAACTATAATTTTCTCCTGCGGCGCGAGTGATTACATTTAATTATGTAATATATTAAAATTATTAATAATTCCATTTGCTTGATCCCTTCTGAATGACTAATTTAAGTGTTTCATATTTGGGCTTTGACCTGCTATTAAAGGCCTCTGCATTATATGGATTCGTCGCTCCATCTCTACTCCATGTTTGTTTCTTTACCAAATTTTTGTTCCATGGTTTTTTTCAGGGGGATTTTAGAATGTTTAAGTAAATGCTTAGTTTTTAAAGGAATAAGTTTTGACCTGGGAACTTATGGAGTTACGAATCTAATCCTTAAAACAATTCGAGAAAGTGACGGGTGCTTGGCACAATAAAATGCATGTTTCTATATATATATATATATATCTTTGAGTAAAATCCCTTACTTCTGTTCATTGTTTCATATCTGACATAATCATAACGGAATATGTGACACGGACTATTAGGAAATCGTATTAATTATTTTTCGTAATTGGCATACTTTAGTATACGTGGCACCATTTCACTATTTCGTTTTTTTTTTGGGGCAGCACTACCCCTTGGCTCTGGTAAAATTCATATATTTTTTTGCAATATCAATCTTCTTATCTACGTTGATACGTTGAGTAGCGTTTTTCCTCAGTGTGTTTGTTAAAGTAGAGATATTTTACAGCCCAGCTCTCGAAAAGGGATCGCTTAATTTAATTTTTTTTTATATGAATGCCGAAGAAGAGTCCCAACTGCTCCTAACCGCCTGGAGCCAGTGAGACTGTGGCATCCCCAATTGGGGAATGTTGTGAGGCTAAAGGTATTGGAGAGGGGAAGGAGAAGGGTGAGAGGAAGGTGGGGAAATATCTGGCTATTCAGATCTGGTCACCAAACACGGCTAAAACCATTTCAAGCAACGTTTCAATTCTGAATGGTGGTCTTTGACCAGGGCGATACTGGGAGTATATTCCACTCTCTTGTTGAATCATAGCTACAAGACTTCAGAAATAGCAGATACTAGTACCATATCATTGACGTTCACTGCTGTCTATGCAAAAACATTGTTTCTATATTATCAAATATCTGCAATCATGCAAGTTGTCTACATACTGTTCACGTTAGCTGATTACTCGGGGAGCTTCACCTCTGAATCTAGGTAATTCTATTTCATTGCATGATGGACATTTATTAAAAAACTTTGTTCGGAATTATTTCTGCTGGTGAAGTCTACGGGACTAAATAACTTGTTATTTTTCTGTCACGATTTTGAATGTTTTGGTGCGAAGTGGTTATGAAATAATATTTTCACTAACATTTCTGTTTTCCATTTTGTCTATGAGAAAAAATTGAAAGGTAGAAAGAATAGCCGAAGTCAAATAAACTTTGAACGAAAATAATAAAAGTTGGTGAACCTTTATTATTACTTTATTTAAACGTAGGTTATATTATATTATGTACAAATGTACATCGCACGTTCATTGAAAAAAAAATATTTTTACTTCTCTACTGAAGACACCCTTAGCTATACTCATCTACCTATATTTTGGTATGAACAATTATTGAGAGAGGTATTTGTCTACTATTTCTTTTATTAATTTCTACAAGTATTTTAGTGTGTTATTGCGACAGCTGTTTCGGCGTTCAAAGCTAGGGTTTCAAACTGTAGTTAGGCCACATTGAGATAACGTATTTATATGAGTTTATTTACCCACACACAAGGCCGAGATGTATTCTACTCATAGTATTAAATTAGAATCTATAATATTTCTTTGCAATCAAATTTTCAAACTAAAAATACATGATTTTGCATTCCTTTTCATTGCATTGCTTTAAATAAGTACGGTATTATAATTGCTTGTGGAAATAAGCTTAAATAAATAATGGCTCATGTTGGCCATATAACGTGTGTAGAAAAGCAAACTGCGTGATTTTATATAACTGGTATAACGCTTTTAATTATAGATCAAAGCTGGCACGAGTTTCTAGCATTCTGTTCTGGCAGCGATGTTCTAACATCGTAATTTTATCAAAATCACCTGTTCACATCTGAAGTATGGAACAGTATATGGAGACGAAGTGAAAATTCCAAAAGGATATTAATATTCCTTGCTTTGGGAAACTAGCGCAAGACGTTCGATTTATAAAATTAGCTTTTCTTTTATAATGTCACCTCCGCATACGTGATATACTCCCGACGTTGGTTCGCGATACTTCGATATCCTTAGAATACGCGAGTTTATTTTACTAACTTCTGTCGCCGAATTTCTAAAACTTGTTACTCCGTTTGATGGGGTAAGTGGATGGGCCAATATATTCTTTCTCCTATAAAATATACGATACATTTATCAATGACGTAGAGACGTTAAACAGTTTTAGAAATAAATTATTACGTTGTTTCAATTTCATTTGACACTCTTTTTTATAACTACGTAATCCAAAAACATCAAAACGTCCCTAGATATAGCTGGCTTGCTTTATCTAAATACATAAAAAATCAATGTAAGTTTGTTTGTTTGTTCTCGATTTTATTGGACCGGTTTGGCTGAAAATAGCACAGTTTGTTCTTATTAGTGCCGGGGAGGTTTAGAGAGTTTGATGAATGAAATCCAATATGTAAAACTGTTTCTATTACGTTTTAAAATTAGTATGAAATAAATTGAACCCGCCATGTTTTATTTACGTTCGCCCGTAGATATAACACTCTAATAAGGAACAGATTGCATATTTAAAAGAAGAAAGTTTTTTTGGGTAGAATAGTATCAAAATGGAAAACACGAGTTGGTACATACTTAAAAACTTTATGATTTAGATATATTTTGAAAAAATAAACGTTTGGAATGAAATAAAATATTCAAATGAATGTTTCGTTATTTGTAGATAGTTACTTTTGTTGTCAAATCAATTATTGTACCCGAGAAAGTCCGGGTACACATCAGCTAGTATAAAATAAAATATAGTAGCAATTCTTTAAATACAGCAGACTTTATTAGAAATTATATTATTTTAAATGTTTTTCCTGTAGGTAGATTCGGAATGCAGTAGCCATGCACGTGGAAGTACACACGACTAGCTAGGCGTGCTGCACCAATCGCATTGTATATGTCACGTAAATACGTATAAAGTACGTACGAATCGGCGGTTCGCAGAAGGCAACAATATCGCATTGTTTATTTATCCCCGAAGCCTGGAAGTCCCGTCACTAAAAAAGAAGCTCAGTGGAAATAAATTCGAGGCTAGATGTGATAGTATTGCTATTGGCAAATAAGGCTCCGAGGGGATTACACTCTGTCTGTCTAAGCTCAAGATACTATCGGAACATAGATTGAAGTTTCGGCAATAGCTTTTCTTGGAGCTGTTTAGTAGAATTGCTTTTTGATATAAACGGGAACGGGATCGGGAAATTCTAAAGGCGTAAGTTTTTTGCGAATTTTTTTAAGGGATTTGGAGGCATTTTGCAATGAATAACGTAGGCATCTTTCGCTAGAGGTGAATGGAAATTGTTAAATCTCCTAGAAATAATTCTTATTTTATTATTTGCGGTCGTGTATTTTTTTGATGAGTATGTTACAATTTTTATGAGTAACACTTATTCTCTTGTAATAAACTCACTGTTATGAAAAACTAACAATTGACAGATTATACTAGGAGCGATTTAGAGCTTTCTCTGTTTTTCAAACGTCTCCTTTAGAATTTTCGTAATATGCCTGTGTAAATTGCTTTATTGTCAAATTTTGTTTTTATATAGTATTATAGGATGAGGTAGCACTTATAAAACTCATGCACAATCTGTTCACATTGCACAAGATCTAATAATTGTGATATGCTTAAACGAATTATTTTTTTATATCTTTTAGAAGTCATATTTAACGTAAGAATATTGTACCAGATGTTTGGCACATGGGCAAACTGTAGGGGGCAGCTGATCTCAATCTGCGAAGAGGGCTGGGAGGAGAGAAAGCACAACCGGTGTCGATCCTTTCCAAAGAGGGGAAAGACATTCCGAAAAAACCTTATTTACGACTTTTGTACGATTTGTAACATGCACCAACATAATTCTGCACGAAAACCCAATTTATCCAGAATTGTGGGTAGAGCTCAAGGCCTTGTCCGTATGACAATGCTTGGTCTGGATTCCAGTAAGAGGTGGTACTCCGATGGTCAAGGTGAGGCGATGGTCAGAGAGAAAGAGGGGCGAGTAGAGGCTTGAAGTCGGAGCGGAAGTAGGTGGAGAGAGAGGTAGATCTTTTCGAGCGGGTGGTTGCAGGCGATCTCGTAATTATCAGTTTTTGTAGGGTATTTGAAGTCGCCTGCACGACGTTTGTAATATCGGGACTCGCAGAGCTACTACGTTATGCACTTGTCCGATGAACCAATACTCTCGTACCGTTTTCCTACTCTTGCGTTTTTATTTAATCATTCCATATTTGAAGCGGTCGGTGGGAACACATTTCCCAGTAAACATTATGCAAAATGAGGCTGGGAGTTGGGACATTTGCGAACAAAGATAATATTTATTTTCCGTATGACCCAATTCCCTTACAAATAAACATAGTTAACTAAGTGGAATTTAATAAGCAATGGTAATAAGCGAGGCAAACACGCCCGATACAAAAACTAAATGCTCCGTTCCTTGTACCACGCAACTTTACAAATACATAAATAAAATTTTAAATAAAACTGCACCATTCAGAAACACAAAACAAATTTTACTGATTCCAATTTTGTAAAAAAAAGCTCTGAGTCAACAGAATTACAAATACGTCCGAATAAAATACTCTAATAATATACCAGAATACAAAATTGTTAAAAATAACATTATGGACTTCAAAACACAACTACAAAAGTATACTGAAAACTTAGAGCAAAATAAATACTTACGTGGGTACATATATTTGATGATAATTTAAAACATTTAACAATAAAAATAGTTAAAAAAAACTTCTTAATAACCGAATAAGTAACACCCCATCACACAACAAGCACAGTTTGTTTTTTATGGAGTGTACCATGTAATGGTCTAACCATCATCATTTTCTTTTAATAGAACCCTGGAAAATATTTTTTTTTTATATGCATAACTTTCATGCTAGAAAAGCTTAAGGGAGCGACATCTATCGACTTGTGGAGAGTTTGATTACAGTGAATTATAATCCAATAATTTTGATTCATAAAACTCGTTGCAACATAAAACCACGAGATGGCAGTGAGAAGAAGGTGTTCCCTCTTATAAATAAACATCACAGGATTGGGTGAAATCAACGAAAAAGTTACCAATCAAACGAGCGTTCTCCATAAACAACAATTAGTGGTGACAGGACAAAGGAAATATTAATTATTTATGTGAATCGAAAGGGTTCAGATCAACGGCCTATAAAGTAAACATTTCACTAGCGGTCGAACAGGACGAGAAGAGGTCGTGAACTTTAAAGGAAACAATGGGAAATGCAGAGATGAATAACCATTGAAAATGGAAGTAGAAAGTAAAAATAATATGCAAAATGTTAATTACAAATAAAAAAACTACAAAGAAATGATTTATCTTGCACGGGGAAAGGTGTGTTTGCATTAGAATTTAGACAGAGAGGCGTGTCATGTAAGGTTAAGCGGAAAAACAACGAATTAGAGAAAATAATTCAGAGAACAATAGCTTCAACAGATGAAAAAGGGAAGAAACAAGAATTATACAGTATGGAAACTTCGGCAAACTTAAGAGGCGATTTAGGCGAGACTAATGTGAAATAGGAGTACAATTTTCTAATTTCAGGAACGTAGATAATTACAAGGGAGTGAAACTAGGCTGATTTTAGGTGATAAAAGGTATTAATTGAGTAGATTCAGGACATCAGATATTATGAAAATGTAGATGAGAAATGTATCAATCAATTATAAAATTTAAACTGAAGGAATTCAATAGAAATATAGAGATATATGGACTACTACTTTGAATATAGTTCGATACATTTAGGTAAAATTTTGAGGTTGTCAATGACTAATGTAAACAAGGCGACAAGAATTGTGTATTTAAGCGGCCAGATGAACATGAAACTCGGGTGATAGAGAGGCAAACAAACAATTAAGGTTATACAGGGAAGATAGGAATATTTATTTAAGGAAAAGTAATAAAAAATAATGAGTTTTCGATAAACTCTGATTTATATCGGTTTTTTTACAAAAGTAAGGGTTATTACCCATAGTAAACAATAGGCTAATGGGATATTGAGTTAGAGTGAAATGGAAGAAAGGGGAGTGGCCAGGAAAGAAGTGAACGAACTCATATCTACCAGGTTTGGGGTAGGTAAATCGCAGGAAAAAACGCCAATAAATTAATACATAAAATTATTAAAGGTAGTGAAAAATCAATTAAGGATGATATCAATCGACCCGGATGAAAGTATAAGCAGACGACAGGTACATGCAAAAGGTGTAATACAGCTAGACCAGGAAGAAGCAGTGCAACACATTGAAAAATCATTCTGGAAAGGTATATTTATTAACTCAGGCAGGTGAGGTGGGGAAGAAATTATAAAGTGTTTACACCAATATTATGATCAATTGAGAATTGCACGAAAATATGCGTTAATCGAATATTCACATGTTAGATCAGAGAAAAACCATGTTACCATCGGAAAATTCATAAATAAAAAGATATCGCATATCAAGATAACCAGGGACTAAGGGAATTTCTAAAATTGAACGATGTGAAGAAGGCGCTTCTTTAAATAAAATTCAATAATGAAATAGTGGCTATAAATACGAGATACCCGAGTTCATAGGCGACCAAAGAATAAGCGATAGATAATATTTTCAGAAAAAAAAACATGAATCGAAATTTCCAATTCTATAATAAGGAACAGCAGGGCGATCTAGAGGAATGAACTAAATTCGATCCTGGCCGGAGTGAGGAAAGGTGATGGATTCAGAGGCGGGCCAGATTTTATCTAAATATTTACATTGAAGAATTACAGTCGAAATTAGTATTACTTACATATAGGTTTACGAGTTAATAGAGAACATAATTTAATGTAGGTATGGAATGGAGTTAAATCCTTTTGATTCTAAGCTAGGTATATAAGGCAATGTAATGAGGGAATATGGGATTAGTCGCGAATACGTCGGGCGAGAAAAAATTAAATTACGTGCTGGCCGATTTTAAGTAATTGTTTTGTTTTTGGACTTAGGAAGTTTCATTTGATTTGTTTCTTACAATTAAATAAAGTTTTAAATAAATTCTTTTAAATAGTTGTTGGATTGATTCAACAATAGTTTGATTAAATTCAACAATAGTTTGATAAATATTGAAGTTTCTAAAATTCATTATATTTAAGTTGATACTAAAAATTACTTCTGTGAATTAATTAAAATTGGTGGTTTTAAGTGAAATTATAATAATCGAAAGTGTTTATAAATAAAGTGTTTGAATCGAAGTCTTCTAAAATTCATTATATTTAAGTGAAGTGATATAAAAAAAAGTGACCCAGTAAATAAAGTGTTTTGTGTTCGAATTAATATTGTATTAAAATAAATTCTCTTGTTGATCTAATTTTCTCAAACTGTTAGAGCAATGTGATAATAATAATAATTTAATAAATATTGAAAATTTCTAAAATTAATAAAGTTATTTGTTTAAAGATTTTTAAAATTAGCTTCTGTGAATTAATTAAAATTGTTTAAATGAAATGTGATTTAATTCATATTTTGTGTTGAACTAAATTCATTACGAGTTTAAGAAAATTAAATATAATTGCGTTTAAAATAATTTAGTGAAAGTTTAAAAACAGCTGAGTCTTAGTTTCATATAATTCATTTTAATACCTAGCGTGGGATTAATTTCGTCAAAGAAAAATAATAAAGCTCTAAAATATTACCAAGCGTTCGGTTTACGGATTTAATTAATGGTTAGTAAAGAGAATTACGTGAGTACAAAGAATAAAATAGGAAAATAAAACAACAAAAATTTAAATATTGTTTAATAATATCCGGATTGAGAGAGCATTAAATTTGAAGAAATAGTACAGATCGGTGGATCACGAATTGAAATTAGGAAACACTAGATTGTATTAAGTAAATATTTCTAACTTAGATTAAACATTCCAGGCAGGGAAGTTCAATATTTTCTGAATCTTCATATTGGCGTGTATAACCCGTCTGGAAAATTATGAATTTGTCGGAATTCAGGTGAGTCAAATTAATATACAAGTTTTCAGGATCCCGGGGAAGGCGAGGATGGAGATATGAATTATATTTCTAATGACTTATAAGTACATGTATTGTATGTGTGTATATGTAAATATGTATATATATATATTTATATTTACTGTTTAATATATAGGTCAATACTATACGACCGTTATCTATCATGAGTGAATGTTTTGTATACTTGATCAAAGCCGTTCTAATCAAATATTTGTGCTAGCTCCATTAAATATTTTACGATAATCCTCTCTTTTCACATTGAATTATAATTAAACTAGTACTATAGATAATTCAATTGTCTCACTCAATACCAGTACTTGAATTTAAATATTCAGAAATATAATTTTTACATAAATACATCTAGGTATTTATAATAATTTCCGTTAGATACTTACCTGTATAAACCTCTCTTTTCGCATTGAATTATAATTAAACGAGTACTAAAGATAATTCAATTGTCTCACTCAATACCAGTACTTGATTTTAAATATTCAGAAATATCTATTTTTACATAAATACATTTAGGTATTTATAATAATTTCCGTTAGATACTTACCTGTATAAACCTCTCTTTTCGCATTGAATTATAATTAAACGAGTACTATAGATAATTCAATTGTCTCACTCATTACCAGTACTTGATTTTAAATATTCAAAATACCTATTTTTTTACATAAATACATTTAGGTATTTATAATAATTTCCGTTAGATACTTACCTGTATAAACCTCTCTTTTCGCATTGAATTATAATTAAACGAGTACTATAGATAATTCAATTGTCTCACTCATTACCAGCACTTGACTTTTAAATATTCAAAAATACCTATTTTTTTTCATAAATACATTTAAGTATTTATAAAAATTTCCGGTAGATACCTACCTGTATAATTGTCTTTATCGAGTTAATTCATAGTCAACAACTTCAGAACATCTTTTATAGGTATTTCACTGTGTAGTGAAATAACTTCGGCTAAAGACTTGGCCTTTACTAAGAGTATGTATGTGTGTATAGGTATATATATAAAGAAAGTGTATAATGTATCTATCAAATCTATATGGCCGTTATTTATTTTATGTTTATTTATATACAATGTTTAATATATATATATATAAAACCATTTATTATATTTATGTATATGTCCTATAAAAACTATTTATTTTATTAGTATATATTTTCCCTAACATATAAATTCGAAAACTAACGTTACTAATATTATCAACATTCCAAACGATTTTTATTAATTCAAAGATCGTTATCATTCTAAAACAAACCAATGAATCCTAATTGTTATGCTTCCTGACGGGGGTCTCTGACACTTAATAACTGTCGCATATCTCAATGACACACATCCTCGACTGTTATTAAAACTAGGTCAACATTCCAAACCACACCCTCTTTTATCGAAGTATGTAGATACGTATGAGTATATATATATTCGAATTTCAGTACATCTTACGAAGAATAAGTA
This sequence comes from Halesus radiatus, assembly GCA_022606495.2. NCBI lineage: Eukaryota > Metazoa > Arthropoda > Insecta > Trichoptera > Limnephilidae > Halesus > Halesus radiatus. Next base: position 39,150 of record JAHDVE020011624.1, on the reverse strand, counting down.
CCTTAACAAACGTCGACATTTAATTGAAAATAACTATCATCTTTTGCGATGAACTATCATCTTTTAGAAATCACGTATTTGTAGTTTGCGTACATAAATATTTTTATAGCGCCATTTTCATAGAAAGATTCAATTCAAAGGCGCTCCACACCCGTTCGAACATATTGATGAATTCAACAGAACAAACAAAAACCCACATTACTAGAAATATCAAAATAAGCATAATCATTCGTCGACAATACGTTCCCAAGTTATGTTATAAAATTAATTTTATCTTCGACTTAGGTTTTCAAGGTTCAGGCCTTGCAAATTTTGGGCTTTTTTTTGAGTCCTACCTTTTCTCCAAACAAACAAAAATCAATCTACAGTTAAATTCAAACTACATGAGATAGCAGGGTCTCATTAAACCAACCTGTCAACCAAACCAAAAGTAATATATCATGTATATTGTATTATCACTTTTACGTATATTCTTATGTAATATGTCTGAATATCTGGCACAGATTCACGACCTGTGTTGGAGATGTCAGATCCACAATTTTCTGGGAAAACTGGAGTATTGTGGATTATAAAAACTCGTATTGTTTACATATATTTATAATTTGTACCTATCGATTGGGCAGAAATAATTGCTGATTTAAGCGTGGTTATCTCTGAACTCTTGATGCGGGGGACGGCCTTTCAACCCGGACTTTGCAAAAATTCGCAAGTATATAATGTTGTTTGACGAGGGGACGGAACCGGTTTGATCTCCTTTAAATGTAACTGTCTGGAGGACGGGAATTCGGAGGGTCTCGGACCCATGGATAAGGAAGGTGCTCTTTCCGTCGCGGTACAGGGGATGACCAATAGCGCACGAACTGAAAATTGAAGAGGTTACGTATACCGTTTGGTCAGGCTGTACGTCTGTGAAGAGAGAGTTACTGACCGGAAACGTGGTCATCTGAGTACTTTAGGGGTTGGTCTGGAGCCGAATTGCAGCAAAACAAACCGTATTCGATCTCTCGTCATAACAAAAGCTGTGTAAACTAAAACCTAATCATGTAATTTTCCCAAATTTAGGAGAGGATGGAGATGGCGCCAAAACAAGTAAAACTGTACCTTTTAACCATGAAATTCATTGAAACTAACCCATGTAGAATAACACTTAGTACGATGAGGAAAGGCGATAATACTGTGATCATTACATTTATGTATACCAAATTTGAAATTGAAACTACGTCGTATGATATAGATCAGGAATAGTGCAATTAGTATAGCCCAGAAGCTAAGTTTTCCCATTAAAACTCACGATAGAAGAAAAATAGAAAATTTAGGGGTAAAGTTAGGAAAATGCTAGTCTTCCTATAGGAAATTAACGTAGATTGCATAGTAGGATAATAATAGAGAGTTCAGAACATTAAAGTCTAAGATAGGAATGTTAGGAATGCGAATTCTGTCAATGGTATGCGAGAGTCTGCCTACGCTACAAAGAATAGGGGTTACCACAAATAAGGCCTTGTTTTTCCAATAGTCTGAAACAAAAAACAACACAACGTAGACTCCGGAAAAGCTTGGGAAATTGACCACATTGGAGTGCAAAATTTCCGTGAAAATCATGAAAATCGGAAACACTCGAATGTTAGCATAGGGCTAGACGTTACACGCTGGCCAAGGAGGAGAAAAACCTCAAATTGAAAGGAAAACTACAAAGAGTTTTCCAATCACATTAGTTAGGAAAATTTAAGGCAGCAGTAGAGGAGTCATCTTAAATCGGTGGCGCGAACGGTAGTCTATTGCTAAATTAAATCAAAAACGAAGGAAGGACGGGCCATCACATCTTTAAAGCCTAGTAGGAGGGGGGGGCCATCTCAACCAGTACATATTTTTGTGTAATACTATTTTTCATACACTGGGAATTTGTACACGCTAAGCCACTGCAAGTAGCTTGTCATCAGAAGTTGTGTTTAACAAATACCAAAAATAATATGACCGGTCAGTGGCTGAGTTGGCATCGCGTTTGGGTCTCACCCAGGCGTCGTGAGTTCAATTCCTCGGCTGGCTAAGTCCTCCATTACGACACAAGCAATATCTTCCGCTTACTGTGATGGTAGTAGGAGATTTTCAAATATTGTCAGGTTATTCGTAACGAGGAATATTTGTCTTTCTTTAAAAAAAAAAAAAATTATATGATATAGAAATAAATAAAAATGTTAATACAACTAGTAGCGCCATAATATAACAATATAGGTACATGCATGTTATGATCAATGTACACGAGTTGAAATTCCTTTAATAAAGCTTATGACTTTATTTTAAAAAATAGGAAAACAGTAGAACAGTTTTGTTACAGTTATAACGGACTCCAATTACATAATAGCAATTCAATAATATTATAAAAATATCAAGATATCAGCAAGTATCACACAAGATACAAGTTGAGAAATACAAAAATAGTAGTACAGTTCGTTACAGTGAGAATAGAATTTATAATAGTAGAGCTTAAATGATTTTAAAGATATCCGCAGATATAAAGGATATATTCAATCAAGGAGACCATCATATTAATTTTTTTTTAAATACAACATAAGAAAGAGCAAAATACCATCAATACAGCAAATATCAAGGAGACCTTATTCAAAAGACATCGCAAGAAAGAGCAAAATAATATCAATACACTTCCAAAAGTTACTTTCAAAAGCCGATATTTGAACATCAGTGATAATTTCGTCATTGAGAAAATGTTTTTATTATAATTTCTTCAAAAGATTGGTACTCACCTTGTGGCGTCATTATTAATAAATGAAATAAAAATTATTTTGTATTCACCACTTTATTAATATATACATACCAACATGTTTTGAAAGCGAAGCTTTCCTCATCAGGACATACAGAATACTAAAAAATAATATTGTCGAGTAGAGACAAATGACAAACATAGAACACATTTATATAAGAATAGGCAAATTATAAAAATGAACAAAAAGTGATTAAATTAGGTAACCAATTAACCAAAAACGTTAATAAAAAAATATTATAAAATATTTAGAAACAAATTTACGTTAGAAATTATTTTTATTATTAAGAGGAACGGCTGCGCGACCTGTTTCATACAATACTTAATCTTGGATTTGCGGTCAAAATTCTCACCTAAACTTAATGATATATATATTTTTTTAAATTAAAGGTTTAATAAATATCTAGTAAGCATGAGAAGTATTTTATTTATTCTTGTTTTACATTATGAAATATAGTCCATTAAAGGAATTGATTTTTCGCGATTTTAGAGGCATCTTTAACAATTATTTGGGAGCTCTTAATACTAATGGAAAAATAAACTCAGGGAGAAAAATATTTTAATTTTTTTTTTTGATGATTAGTTATATTTAATTGACCATTATAACATTTTATTATTACCATTAATTTTACATATTAAAAAAGTGGTTTTTAGAAAGTAATTTTTAAATAGTTTATTATTATTTTCTTTAATTCGTATGACAACTTGTTAAAAACTAGTTGTATAATTTGTTCAATTGTTCGTTGAAAATATTTATTTTGAAACATTGGTACTATCATTCCTGTATTCTGTGTGAATCGTGTATTATGTACAATATCCACCATTGCCTTATACGGACTGTCAGATGTATTTTGCAATAAATTGTTGTCACAAAAGAACAGGAACAGGTAATAGATTAGTTGATTTGTAAATGATTTCAATGTCTTTGGTGAAAAACTGTTTTACTTACTAGCAACTTTACCATGGCATTTTGCATCAGCTGTACATGTTTTATATTGATCTTAGACGAGTTTCTCCAAGAAGTTACACCATACTTAAAAGTCGATTCTACTAGAGACAAATAAATTAGTTTCATGGTTTTTTATAAGCACATAAGCGTAGAGTTTTCCTAAGTGCCTCGAAGGCGCTTACAAAGATTGGAAATTTGTACGTCCCATTTCATGTTACAATCCATCGTAACATCTAGATGCACATACTAGTTGACTAATTCGATATTTTTACACGCGCAGGGCTGTTTGGTATTATTGTGAATGTAATCAAATTGTTCAGATGTATTTATAATTTAATGTTAAATTTTTTTTTTTAAATGTTTATAATCATTGTACCTCGTTTGTGTGAATGTATCTATCAAAAAATGCATTAATAAATAAATAAAATAAAATAAATCAAAGGAATGAGATATTATTACAGTTTCCTCGCCGTACCTTGCATGCGGGGATCTTGTATGTGCATAAATTTTTTGAGCATTGTTTATTAGACCACAGTCCATTGTGACCATTTTAGTAAAGAAATAAAATCTTTCCATGGTAATTTCATTGACGAATCGAAATTTTCGAAAATTACAATGTAAAAGAACATTAGTGGGTTATTTTTTTTGAAACGAATCAAGAAAAATTATTAAAATTTTAAGATTATTGAAAATGTCACGAATTTCTACAACTTAAATATGATCTTCCGAAAATACTTATTAGTTTTTAATAGACTTCTCGACGCTGTGAATTTGATTTTCTTTTAAACCGGTGATTTTTGCAGATTTGTTATGCTATCATTATTTATTCAAATATCTCGAATAACAAGCTTATGCCATGGCAATTGTAATGAGTTCTAAAATGATTATAATATGAACATAGATACCAAAATAATAATCTTCACAAGGAAAACAAGAATTTCAAAGATACAAGAGTAAATCAGATCCCTGAAATGGAAACTAGGTAAATTATAACTAGACACGTGCTCTGGCCGTTTGATTTAAAGTAAATTGATATTATATTCATGGTAATATCTCAGTGTGCCTACTATAAGTAGTGATTTGGGAGTGAACCATTAATTTCCACGTAGAGCAGGGTTTCGTTCGATCACTTTGCGGAAGTGACATTACCCATTAACCGCAAGTGCTATGGATTTTTGCTGGAAATAGAGCGGAACGCCCATTCACTGTTGATGTCGGCAATATGCGTACGAATTGTTTCTTTCGCTTGTTTTCATGTGACATGCGAAGGAATTTGGATATAGGAAATCAATATTTAATCTGGTCCTCTTCAAGATCCACAATATCATTTCTCTTCCTATAATTGCCTTAACCCACCTCACAATGTCACAAAACTAAATGGGCATATACTTATTTTAAGTCCTATCTGTACTTTGTCCTTTCGATGAGTTAAATATTAAAATTTTATAAAAAAGGTACCCAGAACAATGCCAAAATGCTGTAAAACAGTAACTAAATGTAAACCTAAGCACGAGCTCAAGAAATATTTTTTATTTGAAGTGAGTTTCTAATCGATGTCCCTTAATGACCTTTACCTTGGTGAGTTATTTAAGTAAACAGTATATTGATGACATAATTTACAAATAAAATGTATGCCTGTCCTTCTTCTATACAATCCTACACCCTTTGACCGAAATAAACCAAATTTTACTTAACCGAGAGTAGTTACTCACTGAGACCCAACGCAAAACAAAGCACCCACCAATGGCTACCCATTCCCTCACCGTGATAAATGTGTTTTACATTGAATGCCATCCGTCTCAAGTTTTCCTCGGTTACATTCAAGGACCCCGAAGAAAATGTAGTGACCCCACCCCTGACATTTCTACCTCCCCAGCATGGACAGATTATTACATAATATTTATGTTTGTGCAAGATTATGTAACTGGCCAAATAGTTATGAATATACAAGGTGTCTAGAAATTAAGTTTAGTAATTTCTGGAGATGATTCTACATGATGGTAGATGTAAAAAACTTTTTTCAATAATCCATTGTTTTTTCTCCGTACAAACATTTCAACTTTTTTATCTGAAAACTACTTTTAAACGTTGGAATTTTAAAAAAAATACAGAATTAACTCATATACGTTAATTTTACATTGAAAGTTTTTAATTTGACGATATTTTATTGTCCATATGTGGGCACGGTGACAGTAGGCGGGCTTGGTTATCGATAAAAATGCTTGGAAACATGCGAAAAAAGCGTTGCTCAACAAAACACTTGGCTGATCGGTCCCTCAGATTGATCAGTAGAAAAGCTGGAAAGAACGGCTTTAAGACTTACTTAAAAGCATGTTTTGAAAATCCTCCAGTGTACACTTTCAAAAAAGTACAATAACAATTGTTTATCAAATTCCCTTAATCTTCCTAAACAACTGTTTGCTTTTATATACCTCCCTGATGGCTGTATTTTATTTTTATTTTCTTTTTTCAAATCGTAAAACATACTACAGATAGCAATAATGAATAAACATATGATTAAATAAAAATAAAAATTAAACACTTTTCATTACAATGGAATTCCACCATGCATTAACAGTTTCATAAATAGAAATGTTTCAACACGTAAATTCTTAAATTGTTCTATCGGCATAGAAAAGTGTTTATACTGTTACCATATACTAGTATGTATTCTTAAACTACTGTAATATCAATATCTCTCTTATCAATGTATTTTTTTTTCATTTCATATGTTCAAACTGTAAGATATACTACTCTATGTAAAAGCCCTATGGGCGTTAAACAAATATATGAATCAGACCGAACTACCTTGTAGGTGTTTTTTTAAGCTCTACTGCTCACTAACCCAATTAGGCTGTACAAAAATAAAACCACGAAAGGGATATTTTTTTCAGAAATGGGTATAGAATCTTTGTATTTTGTGACTTACCTGGTCAAAGTCTATGTTTTTCTATATGTATCTCCGATAAATCTCGAAGGTTTCGTTGAATAAAAAAAATATATATAAGATACATGGTATTTTGCAAAACATTCATTCACCATTTTGAAACAAAGTAAGAAACATCGACATTATTAAAACCTGGCAACTGTCGTACAGTATTGTATGAACTTAATTTTTAAAGGAATGTTCAGTAATATTTCTCTAACCAAGCGAGTGCTTTTATTAGCTTTTAAAGTTTCATGGTTATTAAGGGCTGCCGTATAGCCATATATTAACGCAATTCAAATAATTATATGAAACAATGAAACTTCGATATTTCTATTTTGCAACTGATAATACATGGTGGAATTCCATTACAATGATTAAATAAAATAAACCTTTTTAACCTCTATTCCACTTTTATTTTTGACCGTGACCGGTTTCAGCCTGTGACGGCCATCTTCAGACTGGTACATTTAATTCTTAAACTATGGGTTATATACAATTTTGGGTTTCAGGGGTAAGACACCATGATTTTACTTAGATTATATTTTTCTGTATTGTTAGACCATGATCTTATAAAACTTCATATGAATATTGTTTAAAAAATCATTATGATGGGTTACAGTTGTTTTATTGTAAAGATGATATAATAAAAGGTTGGTGAATACTGATCAATAATGAGTTTATTCAAGGAATAAAATTAAAAGTACAATATAAGTCAAGTTTTATAAAATCATGCTACAATACTGAAAAATATAATCTATGTAAAATCATGGTTTGTTACCCCTGACACCCAAAATTGTAATAGTTAAAATTACCATAGTTAAAATTACCCAGAATTAAATTTAGTAGTCTGAAGATAGCCGTCACAGGCTGAAACCGGTCACGGTCAAAAGTAAAAATGGAACACAGTTAAAAAAAGTGTATTTTATTTAATCAATAAAACTTTGTTTTGACCACTTTTCATTTTTTCGTCGACCGGTTTCGGAACATTCTATTTTCATATGCGAAAAACTAGACTTAATTTCGACAATAGAATCAAAGTATTTATATTGGCCCCGCCTACAAATCAATGCGAATTGTAAATGCAGTGGCTTCAACTAAGCAAGCACCATTTTTGATTATTCCGCAATGATACTAACAGACAGTTTGTCTAGTTAGCCGATTTTAGAAGTAATTCTTATTATTTTTTTACTTTTAACCTTGTCCAAAGTGATACATTATTTCCATGTCCTTTTTGCTTGCATACCTTTAGCTACTTCTTTGGGCACTTGATTATTTCGCATCTAAGTAAGAGTTATATTGCATCATAACTCCTTGATTATGTTCATAAACAATTCACACTAATTTAATTAGAAGTTTAGTAAAATCATAACACATAATACGTTTCCAAGTAAGGATTAGTCCTAGTTACACGTGTCTGCACGTGGAGGATTGGTCAGAGCTTCAACTAATTGGAAGCCTCGTTTATTCGAACATGTGCCATCCAGGTAACATTTATACATTTTTAATTATATTTATTGCAAAGTTAAGTCATTTATTTACAAACCACAATTTTAAACTAAACTGTAATTAATGATGCGGTGACATGTATGTTATCTAATGGAAAAATAAATGAACAAGTAATAACGTATCCAACGAATCATTAAATAGTCCACACGTTTTACAAAAAGGTATATTCACATCTACCAGCACTGCGCAGTGCAGAAGAGTACAGTATACGACAACATTAGTTGCTTACATTATCCAAAAGCACACTCGCATTGCAGTGTTCACATTCACTGAGCAGCACCGGCTGAAATTGTCTACTAGAATATTTCGGCGGTACTGGTGGCTGCAGATGACGTCTGGCGCATCTGCAGTTAAAATGAACACATCACCGTTAGCACCGTCATCCTCGTGTCACAATCAGTTGGCGTCAATACAAACAAAACAATAATAATAATAATCTGATGATTTTTATAGCGCCGTTTTTGTGAAAAATCACCTCAAGGGCGCTGTACAAATATTACTTCCTATTCTTATATTACATCTTTGACACTTTCTATGAAGTTTTTTTTTTACATTTATTTTCTCTTTTGGACAAGCTATCATTACACATTATTTATAGACCATATCAAAGAGATGCAGTTAAATTATCAAAACTAAATACGGCTTGGTCTAAGTTTTCATACATGTTGAAAAAAAAAGAAGGTAACTGTATTTATTCCTTACGATATATTGCAAGACGCTAATACAAATGATAGAGTGATTGTTTCCATTATATTCAAGAATGTATTTAAGCTAAGACAATGAACTATTATCTATATTTTTAGGATAAATAACACAGATTACTCTTAAAAGGGGACACTTTGAGTAGACCGTTGATAGATAAGCAAAAAAAGAAAAATAAAAATTTTGAAATGATCGCTTCGGCAAAACAAGGTACATATCATTCAGGAGTTATGTGAAGTTGGGCCGGGAGGACTGATCCATGATGGGACTGACAAATTATAACATCTTTTGCAACACGTATACAACCAACTATCAGCCACACTCACTAACCAGTAGAATGCATGATCTTAGAAACAAGTTTCTAGTATTGTTGATATATTTGCTGACTCTATTTATGAAATGAAGTGTCATCCATATCAGCACTTTGATTAATTCTACAAATAATTGTTGTAGCTTGGATAATGTAGCGGTAATGATTTGTGTTATAATATTTTTTAGTTTCCTTTACTATTAAAAGTTTTAATTTTTTTTTCGTTACTTCATTTTTAAAAATTTACTTTATTTTTGATAACTCATTATATTGTTAAAAAAATCAGCGTATAATCAAATAAATGAATAAACAGACGGAGATATTGTTAAATCCAAGAAGATGGATACCGAAAAATTTATTGAATTGGTCAGGGAAAAGGATTATAAAATCCTCAAACATGTTGTAACGGACGCTAACGCTCAGTTGACAGCCGTGCTTGCATCTGTGCTGTGCCTGTGCTGTGCTGTGCTGAACGGTGTAATGTGAATACTTGCGACTGTGCTGTTCCTGCACTATACTGTTCTGCACTGCGCGGTGCTGATAGATGCGAATAGACCCTAATATCTACGACCTGATATTAGTAAGGATAAATGTATGCTCACGCACCTAATGATGCCTCAACATGAAATCGGTATTTAATCAGATCCCCTTAACACAGAATTACATTAAATAATGGTTCCACGGCGGCACGCTTTTTTTTTTTGTAGAAGATTTAATAGATTACTGTTTCTTTTGACATATTGTTGTAAACTAATAATGACGTTTAATTAATAATTTTTTTTATTAATCATTAACAAATCTCAAACAAAATATGAAACAGTAAAGAAAAAACAAAATAATTTTTGACTTTGAAAATGGCATTGAACGCCGAAACAGCTCTCACAAATGTTACATACTTGTAGAATATAATTATAAGATTATTAAATTTGATTTAAATTAAATTTCTAAATAAATTAAAGAATTCTAAGAATTAAACACAAAAACAATTAACAATATACTCGTACACTTAATTAAAATTTTGAATGCCAGCAGCAAGGAGAAATTGGACCGGTCCTAAATAAAGAACTTGACCAAAGTGTAAAATGTTTTAATTGTAACGTTCTTAATATAAATTCACCACGAATTAACAGTTTCAAAAACACTAACTTGCTCCCCGAACAGTAATGTATTTTCCAGTACTGGGTAAATAAACCGTTAAAATAACAAAATCGAACTATTTGTCTAGAGGCCGAGCACTTAACGATTTGACCCCTCATTAAATAGTCAACATTACATTGCGTGCCCTTCGCCCTGCGACTTCTTGATAAAGTGATTTTAAACGACCTACGAATATTTGATTTTTGGTGGTCTGACTTAGCAGCCTGGATGAGCCTTGGGCGGAATAGCAAGGTTTTTAGCTCCGGGCAATAATATCATGGGGTAAATAAGTAGGTTTATGGGATTAGTCGTAATGTTAATCTTGATTCCACTTACTGCGCGAGTGTTTTTGAACCATTCAATACTTTTTGCGTTACGCCATGCCTTTGGTTATTCGTTTTGTAGTGAAAATATATCAAATATTTTATGTTGCATTTTTCGTTATTAGTGAAGTCAATTTTAAGTTAATATTAGTCACCTAAATCAGGAATGAAAAATATCCACACTGTTAATATTTTGTGTACATACTTAAAAACGTTTAAAATTTTTATTTCATAATGATTACGGAGCAAATCAAAAATCAACTATTTTTTGTGTCCTTAATTTATTTATTTATTAAAGACTTTTACATAGAGTATATTATGCTTTGTGTCACTCTCATATGGAATATGGAATTTTGGGATGGGGCTTAGCTGCATCAAATTACATGAAACCATTAAATACAACCCAGAAATGCATCATAAAGACCATAAGGACGTCAACAACGGAAATTTTTAAACATTTCAACCTTCCAAGTATCCAAAAAATCTTTGCCAAAAATGTTCTAGTTAATCATCTTAAAAATGAGAAAATGGCTATGACTCTTCATGATCATAATACCAGAACAAAGCAACTAGACAAGATAAATGTACCTAAATGCAATACTACTTTTGGACAAAGAAGATCTGAAATTTTAGCTGTAAAATTATAAAACAAACTCCCACTTAATACCAAAAAAGTAATTCAATCAATAATTGCGTTAAGTCCAGCAAACCTTGGCTTAAGGAATTACCAGAACTAGAACTGACTACTATTCTCAAAAAAACGTCATAGAAATTACTGGAAAGACCCTACCCTAACCTTGAAGTTGAAATGTAGATGTCGCTGAAACCCCTTTGTGCAAAACCTGGTCGGCCTCAGCACAGGATCTACTAATGATGAGGATTAAAAAAAAAATCTATAATTTATTATATTTGAATTTTTAATATTTATACCTTATTTTATATGATTTTTTTTTTATGAATACTGCACAAGAGTTCCAACTTCTCCCAACCGTCTGGAGCCAGTGAGACTATGGCATCTCCAATTGGGGAACGTTGTGAGGCTGAAGGTTTTGGGGAGGGGAAGGAGAAGGTGAAGAGGAAGGTTGGGAAATACCTGCCTATTCAAATCTGGTCACCAAACACCGCTAAAAGCAATTTCAAGCAACGTTTCAATTCTGAATGATGGTCTTTCACCAGGGCGATACTGGGAGTATCTTCCACTCTGGAAATACCATATATTTTTTTTTTATTAATTAATTGTGAAACAACTCAAATCAATTAAATAAAATAAACTTGCGCAAGCTTATCTTATAATATCAAAATTATATAGAAACTAATAAAAAAAGGAAAAAAATAATAGAAATATTGAATAGGTATATATTATAACACGCAATATAAAAATAAACAACGTAATTTGATACCTTTATTAGAACAGGATTAAATAGTTTTATCAAATAAAATAGCTCTATTAAATGAAAAAACAGTACTAACGGATTCTTATATTGTAATATTGATCTACAAAATATATTAACAATATCGAAGTGTTTGTTCCCCAGATGTTGAATCCATCGCATAGATGTATAATATTGCGATGCTGAAGTAGAATTATCACAATACTATAACAGGTATTTAACTGTTCTGTCAGGAATATTAAAAGAAATTAAATATAACAAGTATAACGGAATAAAACATTAAGTTAATAATTTTAAATATACCCGTCAAATCGCAAATAAATCTACGTTCAGATAATTTCACCAAATTAAAATATATTCAATAAAGCAGGTCTTCTTAATAATAATAATCCTCTTTCTTTCTAGATAACTGTGTACAAATTCATGTAGTTAGTAATGCGTGGCTTTTCTTTAACAGTAAAACAGTTTCAAATGCGGGGTAGCTTAGCTGTTTTTAAATACAGTTAAAATATAGTTTACAAAAACAGCTCAGAAATACAGCAATGAGTATACAAAAATCACTCTTAGATGTTTATTAATCTAAACAGAAAAGCAACACATGTGTAATTTGTCTGAAAAAGTAAAATACTCACGAAAGAGAACAATGATAAAATACCCAGACAACTTTTTTTCAATTTCTATAGCATTTTCAGAAGGATGAATATTTCAAATAATCCATTTTGGAAAGCTGAAATTAATATCACACGTGGTAAAATAATGACGCACTATGGAGCTCATCAACAATGACTAATGATTTTCCTTTTGTAAATTACGAGTTGTGTTTTCTAGCAAACAACGCTTTTCTGGTAAAGCGGTTTTTGATTTTGGAGTAATGTCAACGAATGTTTTTTATGTAATTATGTTGATATATTTTTAAACTGCGAACCTCAGCTGAATTCCTCGCGGAAAGCTTAAAAGCTTCAAATCAATTATAGCTCCACCAATATTTCGATGGTTTGAATTGAACGATTTTAAAACAAATAGCCAAAAAGATCTGGTAACAGAAACTAACGTTACGTAACTGATTTGTTTCTGGATAAACCCTCTGGGGTGAATATTTCTCTGGTAATAAATAGTCAACCCCCAATAAGAGGCCAACTAAAATAAAGGATTTTACAATCAAAACCTATTGGAATTGTGATTAATTGGAGTGCTGGTGTTTCATGCGTTGAAAAGTCGAATTTTCTAATGCTTCATATTTTTATACAGCCAGTCTTTGAAGTCAGCTAAAGCCGATCTAGCTTTATTGGTTTTTATTAGATTTGAAAATATTCCTGGAAATTTGTCTCTTTTCTAGAATTACTAAAAATAGAATCTTTTTTGGTCGGATTATGGAATTTCTACGTAAGTTTTGCTTCTGTTTATAAGTTTTAAAATTAAATTTACAACACCTTGATTGAAGCTGGAGAAATGTTGTTCAAGAAATTAAAGTTGTTGCCGTGTATCTCCGCTTCGGTGAGGTTTTCAGTTTTAAAGATTATTTATTTGACCAAAAGGCAAATGTGTAATTATATCTTCAATTTTATTTTAAAAACCTTTTTTTTACTTTCCTTCCAAGCATTTTTAGCTAATTTCAATAAAATTATTCAAAAACATCGTGCTACTAAGCAAATATTTCCTGAACCACAGGTACTTTTTAACTCGTCGTATGAGAATAATTTTTAAAAACAACTTTATTTTCAATTTATTTGAGTGCACGATGAAACATTAGATAAAAGCTGCATATTTTAAAATTCCCGGCGAAAGTTTTCCCTTGCTTTTACGAAGCAAGTTTTATACAAATATCTACAACAATTTTTGGGGAACCTTGACTGCAGCACGGGTGAAAGTCCCTGAAAGTGCCGCAACCGGGTTCTTACGGAATAAAAAATAGCATTTTAACCAGGCACTAACGTTAAATTGTCAACCGCCTTAATGAACTTTAATGACGTGACCTATTAGTCAACATTATAAAGGTGATTAAAAATACGAAATTAGTAACCCCTTTAACGTCCATTTATTCATTATTAACCTAAGTCGTTTTTGCAGTAGATTTTAAAAAAGGGAATGAAACTACAATAAAACCCGAGTGAATCACAATATTATTTCTCTATCTTGAATGTTTTGAGATGTTAGCTGTTTGGACATGTAAAAATACATTCAAAAATTGAATAACTTATTGAAGCTTATAAACCACATTAAAATAAATTTTTAATAATTTAAGACAACATTAACAACTCCCAAATCGAAACACGAAACCGAAAAAACACAGAAATGAACAAAATAACGGTAGCAGCTGGGATTCGAATGCAGGACCTCATGGTCTATCCGGGACCCGCGCTCTATGCCGACTGAGCTACGGCTACCCCAATCCATCCCAAAAATATATAGTAATTAATTAAGGATGATATTGAAAGTTCTTAGAAAAAAAATATGATACCGATAAAAATGACGGGATAGATTGGAGCAGCCATAGCTCAGTTGGCATAGAGCGTAGGTCTCAAATAGACCACGACTTCTGTGTTCTTCCCAGCTGCTACTTTTACCTTTTTCTTTTCTGTCTTTTCGGTTTCGTGTTTAGATATGGGAATTTACAGATAAATTATTTGTAGTATTTCTTGAGTGAGCAACCTGCAAAGTGTGTATTTTTGGGTGCTGAACGTTAAGGTCCAGCTCTCAAAAATGACCCTGAACATCATTTCGTAGTTTGCTATCTCAAGCAATACTACAAAAGATTTATATGTAAATTCTATACGGGTAGTTAGAAAAATGGATTTGGTTTCAATTATAAATATCTTGGAGTAGTTATTTTCAATTCATTACTAGATTATTATCACAACCACAATAAATAGCTATTTAAATTTCACCTTCAAAATACACTGAAAATATATACTGAATAATATAACATATAAATAAACAAACATAAAAATAGCACAGCCACCATGCACACAAGCTCAGTTTAATGATGGGGTACATCTTATATCAATATTATTATTTAATTGTAACATACCACTACTGAAAAATATTGTAATTTTTATTTCATTTTTGGAAATGACCTAATATTCTTTTTTGGAATATATATAAATATATATATATTTAAATCAATGGAAGTTTGTTTGTCCTCGATGTTCTCGAAAATCACTTGACCGATTTCGCTGAAAATATCACAGTTTTTGTTTATTAGTGCCGGGAAGGTTTAGTGAGTAGTTTGAATGAAATCCAACATATAAAAGTGTTGCTTTAAAGTTTTAAAATTAGTATCTAAAACATTGAACCCGCCATGTTTTATTTAGGTGAGCCCATAGATATAACACTCTGGTAAGCCACATATTGCATATTCAAAAGAAGAAGATTTTTTAGATAGAATATTTTCAAAATGGGAAACACGAGTAGGTACCTACTTATGAACTTGATGATTTAGATATATTTTGAAAATATAAACGTTTGGAATGAAATAAATAACATTCTTAGCAACCACTGCACAACTGACTACTGTATTCCACAAGGATGTATATTAGGACTGACTTTGTTCCTGTTGTATATTAATGACTTATGCAACCTTAATAATAAGGGAAAATTGTTAGCTTTGCTGATGACACTATCTTACTTTTTAAAGCTGACACTTGGATAGATGTTTTCAACAAACCTGAAACGGATATAAGAATAGTAAAAAAACGATTGGATATAAATACACTCACACTGAACACCGAGAAAACTAAATATGTCACATCAAGCATAAATATTACAGGTCAACCACATGACGATTTCTCTACTAAAATACATACATTTATGAATCCCAATGAATATTGCTGTGCCCCTACACTGAGCACACCAATCAGATAAGGTACCTCGGCCTCATAATTGATCCACAAATCATATGGAATCTTCATACACAAATCATCGCAAATAAAATTAGAAAAACCATGCACTTTTTCAGAACCATACTAAATTTTCTCGACTTTTCAATACTTGAAAATGATTTATTTTTCCGTCTGCCAATCTATTATTGAGTATGGTATCATAGCATGCGGAGGTGGTACTTCATTTGCACTAGACTTAATCGTAAAGGCACAGAAAACGATTATAAAAATAATCCTTAAACTAAGCCTAATTACAGACTCTAACTTAATCTTTAATGTAATGAGAGTATTTGACGTTCGGCAGATTTACGCTTAAACAATCCTAACTCATCTTTATTCAAAAAAAGTAAATACTATGAAAAGAGAGTAAACACTCATATTACTAGAAATGCCAACAAAGATTTACTCCAAATTCCTGTAATTCATTCTACTTTTGGGCAACGGAATTTCAGGTACTTTGCGAAATGAATTTACAACATTCTTCCGGTTATCAAAAAACAATCTGATTCACAAAAAATATTCAAACACAATGTAAAAAGTTGGATTAAGAGTAATGATAGGGCATTTACCGGTGCACTCACACAAATTCTAAATTATTGATTCAACGATTTACGAAGCATATCTTAATAAAAGTATATATTCATAGGTATTTTAAAATTACAAAATAATTTGCAAAATTACTGCCTCAACACAGGCTAGCCTAGTGAGGCGGGTTATGTGAAACTTCAACTATAACTGTTTTTATATTATTTTCTATTTTACTTTATAAACCATTGTACACTTACATTATTATATTATACATATCTTTTAGTTATAGTTAAATTTAATTACAATATTATTATTATTATAGTTACTTTCGCTGTCAAATCAATCAATGGCACCCTAATGACAAGCAAGAATTCACAACTTCACAACTTTATTCCGAAAAAAAAGTCCTCAGAAAGGCCGGGTTAGCTAGTAGATTATAAAAATAACTAAGAAAAATAACAAAAACACCTAAAACGGTAATCTTTTTAATTCTATGGAATACATAACAAAATATCTGCAAATATGTGTTGTTGAAAACCAATGAAAAATATTTTGAACGTTTTCCTGAACTTCCTGTACGTATTTCATATTAAAAGATTACAGTTTGAACATTTTTGTCTATGGAAATTATATGCAATTTCCTAACTACCCGTACAGAATTTTCTTTATATCGTCCATAGCTACGAATTTATAAAAATACTAAATGTGCTTAAACCTCGAATATAATATTCATTTACCTTTATTATGTTTGCTGGTTTGTGTGGGTGTTGCGAAACGTCATTGTTTAATGTAGATATGTGCGTATGAAATTGGCGAAATTAAACAAAAAATAGTAGGATGTATTTTTCCAGCATGTTAATAAAAAAATTAATGCGAAGACTCGCAAATAAAATTAGACCACACTCGTATAATTCGAATCCCCCCATAACCTGACCAAATTTTGCGATATATTTGTACTTACCCATTGATACTCGATACATTGATTCGGTTGGATCAATTCTGATTCCGTCGCATCAGCCAGGTTTACCGAGGCCCGCGGAACTTCTATTTGTCCAATCAAGTTTCCCCAAATTGCATCGGCATTGAAACACGGAGCGAATTTTGTCAATTATTGCACAGCTGGCCTTATTTATCGCATTTTCCGTGCAGTTTGCCAAACTGCAGATTCGATTCCTTCGATATTTTAATAAATTGATGGTTAAATATTTGGAAGTTTCTTTGGGGTAATGGGTAAACTTTAATAAGCGGTTTGAAGTTAAACATTCTCCAGATTCTCATTTATGCCCCTTTCTTTGCGATTTTCGTTTATACTCCAGAATTTTAGTGAATAAGAATCTTGTCCTTCGGTCTGTGTTCGATTCCTGTCTATTCTATTTCATTGTTCATTTTGAGATTTTTTAATATTATCTTCAACTCTCTTAAGTACCCGGCATTGCCCGGGTTATTAATAGTTCGGAAATTTTATAATCATTAACCCTACTCCTACCCCTACTCATACTTTTACTTCCTACCCCTGCCCCTTCCCAGCAATATTCCTAAAAATATCATCAAGAAGTACCAAAATTTGTTGGTTGGATTGAACAAGGGATGGTTTTTCAAAATCTCTTGTAGACAGTAAACTTCCTCTCATTTTTAAGTCAAAGGTACAATTTTTCTTTAAGCTAGGAATAAAACTGTAGATTTGTATACAAAACTAACGTACCTGGGACATTCTTCTTTATATAATAGAAGATAAAAAAGAATATATACGATGTTATAAAAATAGAAGCAGTTCTTCAAAATTCGCAGAACATCTCTTAGTAAATAATTTCGTCCTGCTTGACAACAACAAAACTAAACCCTTACATATAGAAATCTTAGATTAAATTTACTTTAAAAATTAGAAATTAATAAACGAACGAATGATCCTAACATAACATTAATTAATAAAGTAAGGAAAATTACATATTCACCGCTTCTCAGTATGTTCACATTATCAAAACAATATAAAAAATTTAAATAAATCAATTAAGAAAAAAAATCAGTTAAATACGGGGAAACATATTATAAATCTGAAAACCTCACAGAATTCAGAATTTTAATTGTTTTCTAACTAAATCGGTTTTACCGATAATAAATCATTATTATTTTTAAAAACCCATCCAAATTAGAATGGAGTGGGAGTAAATACATAAATAAGTCGTCACAATGTGGATTATCCGCAATTCGAAAATGGCCTTAAACGCCGAAACAGCTGTCACAATAATAAAAAACTAAAAATGCATGCAGAACTTAATTATGAATTAAAACCAAAAACAATTAATGAAAGAAGATTATTTAAAAAAAAAATTATTCATCCTTTTCCACGTATAATTTACATACGATATAAATAGATAAATACAATAGTTGAGCCAGTGTCCTACAATAACATAATCTCTCGCTATTGCTCTGGTGCGAGAGAACCACTGCAAATCAAGACTTATCTTGAAAACATATTAGCCAGTTGATAAATATTTCAGTGCTTTCGCCCTTATAATACGTACTGCTAGGTTGTCCAAAGCATTGGCTCGAGAAAAAAAGAAAGCTATAATCCTTGAATTTAAACAACCATAAGACTTTAGTTATCTTAGTAATCAGATCTTAATAAACTGATTCTATTACTTAATGATCACCTATTATTCCTCTCCTTCCAAACCGCCTTCAGCCTCTCAACATTACCAAAACTTGAAGTTGTAACAACAGGTAAATACAACAGGTTCCGGTAAAATAAAAAAAAGCATTTTATTAACACTCTCGCACTTTTCAACCATCCTAAAGATTTCCTCTACAACACCATTAAAATGAAACCTTAAAGAGGCTTTATAAAGCTCAGTTTATTTTGCCTACATTGAAAATAAAATAAGGTCGTATATTTTCATACCCTTAATTGATCGTACACCTTCAAAATGTCACCTTAACGACGATAATTTACCAAAATTTATCAAACCATGTTAATTAATTAAAATGAATTATTACGTTACGTTAATCTCCGCTGAAAACGTTACAATTCCGATTCTAGTATAAGGCCATGCCAAATAACCCTTCACGTGAAAAACAAGGGGTTCTCTACCTAAATAATTTATATATGTTATATACGTTAGATCAGGAGATTTGGGGATCACTCCATGAATACGTTAGTAAGCCAACCGCTGAGGGTACATGCGAACCTGACCAAATAATATATTGAAATCATTCGTAAAAGTCTAAAACAAATATCCCTACAAATGGCCCGCCCATTTGTTTATTTAGTATTCATGGAAAAGATTTGTGGTTATATCAAGGCTTGTTCTAGTGTTCATGTTTGCCATTACACTAATGTGATATTAAGTGCCCTTTCAGAAAATACGATTATTATGCCTCCATGGTCGAGGGGCAAGGCTCTCGACTAAGAATACCTTCAGCCTCACAGCATTCCCCAATTGGGGATGCTATAGTCTCACTGACTTCAGACGGTTGGAAGCAGTTGGAACTCTTGCGCGGTATTCATTTAAAAATAAAATATGATTATAATTTTAGGGGTCTATTTTGGAATATTGATACATATTGGTACGCTTGTACCATCTATTTGATATTGCGAGTTAAAAAAAAAAAAACTTTTTATGTAATAAATAAGAAGAACTTTGTTTGTACCAGTGGTTTTAATATGTAAATATCTACATGTTTCAGAATTAAAGCTTCCCTCATCAGTATAAACAATACATAACAATAATATAATATAATGGTGTAGTTTCTTCAAATGCTTTGTAATTTTGTGGCATCATTATTAATTATATAAATTGAAAATACACTTTGTATATACCACTTTACTTAAAATATATTAATATTTCGACATGTTTCGATAGCAATGCTATCATCTTCAGGAATAAATGAATACTAAAAAATAATTTCAAGTATAGAAAAATGATCTTTATCTTCTTTAAGCCAAATATGTTATGCCATTTTAGACGAATTTGAAGTAGTTTTAAATTTCAAGTAAAAAAAAAAAATTTTTGAAATAGTTAATAAAAACCCAATTAGTAAATGTCAAGAAGATATTATAAATGCATTAAAAAATTGCAAAAGTGAAAATATTATTAATTTATTTAAAAATAATAAATTGACATTAAAAAATCCTCAAATTCCTAAATTATATAGCTTAATAAAAATTCATAAAATTGATCAACCAATTAGACCGGTAGTTTCTAATTGTAATGCCCCTAGTTATAAATTAGCATCTACAATTAACAAAATATTTTTGGATAGTAATATTTTCAAACCTAAATATACAATAAAAAATTCTCTAGAATTGGTTGATCAGTTAAAATCTTTGGATATCCCTAACAATGCATTTTTAGTATCTTTTGACGTTGTTAATTTATTTCCGAGTGTTCCACTTGATGAAAGCAAAATTATTATAAATAAATTACTCAATTCATCAAATATTCCTAAGACATTATCAAAAGATTTATATAATTTATTTAATGTTATTTTAAAACAAAACTATTTTCAATTTGATAATATTATTTTTAAACAAAAAGATGGTTTATCAATGGGGTCTAGTATTAGTCCTTTATTAGCTGATATATTTTTAGACAATTTAGAGAATAAAATTTTTAATAGTTGCGCTTTATTATTAAAATATATTTATTTTTGGAAAAGATATGTAGATGACGTGTTTTGTATTTGGACTGGGAATGAAAGACAACTAAATATTTTCCTAAATTTTCTAAATAAAATCCATAAAAAAATTAAATTCACCATAGAAATTGGACAAAATTTTAACATAAACTTCTTAGACTTAAATATTTCTATTGTTAATAATAAATTTGAATTTAATATATATCGTAAAGATACTTATACAGATATTGTTACACATAATACTTCTAATCATCCATTTTCGCAAAAATTATCAGCTTTTCATTCTATGCTTAGTAGATTAGTTAATATACCATTATCAAAAAATAATTTTAACAAAGAATTAAATATAATTAAACAGATTGCAATAAATAATGGTTATAGTACTAAATTAATAAACAATATGTTAAACAAAAAGCTTTAGAAAAAATTTATTAAATCTTATGTATATCCACAAATAACTGATGTTAATAAACAATGGAGAAAAATATTATTTTTAAATAACAATACCGCAAATTTAATAATTAGAAACTTGCCAAATACTATCCAACCAGCTTTTTATACCAATAATAAATTAAAAAAATACATTTTAAATAACAAAGATAAAGATAATATTTTGAATAAATCAGGAGTATATAAATTGATTTGTAATGATTGCAACTATTTTTACATCGGAAAGACGTGTAGAAATTTCAGTATTAGGGTTAAGGAACACCTAAGATGTTTAAATAATAACAACTATTCTGAATTTGCAAATCATATTTTAGAAACCAATCATTCGTTTGATATAAATAAAGGTTTAAAAGTTTTACATACAAATACAACTAGTTTACAATTAGATAAATTTGAAATTTTAGAAATAAGAAAAAGTGTTAATAGCGAATTAAATTTAATAAATATTCAAATATTTTTTTAAAATAGCTATCTCTTAAATTTATTTTCATATTAATATTAATAATGATAATTTTTATTTATATTTCTAATTTAAATGTATTATTCAATGTTTTATAATTATTTTGTCGTTAACATTTTTAATCTGTTACTTACCTACTTTAATTCATTATTGTTTATGCTCATATTTTGTATATTCTTAAATTATTGTTTTAAATTTTATTTCATTTTTATATACTTGAAATTATTTTTTAGTATTCATTTATTCCTGAAGATGATAGCATTGCTATCGAAACATGTCGAAATATTAATATATTTTAAGTAAAGTGGTATATACAAAGTGTATTTTCAATTTATATAATTAATGGTGTAGTGTTTATCGTGTTTAAAAAATCGTATTTAAAATTGAGTACTAAATAAATATAATATTTTTGAGTAATATTGATAAGATTTAGTTACGTATCACACAGCTTTATGAGCCGACGGCGAAACTCAGATTCTGATAGACAATGTGATAGACAAATACTTAAAAGTCAAAAACAAAATCAATATAATAATTTGAATGTCTGCATAAACACTTCTTTGAAAATCTTACCAAATGACTTCAATGAAATACATTAAAATAAATGTGTTACTTCAGTCTAGCCTAGATAAATCATACTGAAGTATTCTCAAAGTTCAGTTTAAAATAATCGCCTTCTTAATGTCCAACTTTTAATGTGAACTAATTTTACTCGAGGACGAGTTTAATCGCCCTCTCTCGCAATCGCAGTTAAACCAGTTAATGAATTTGATAAGTCGAAAGCGTTACTATAACACTGAAAAGCTTACAGACTTGCGAATGCAGCGTAATGCAGTCGTTTCGTTTGAATTGCCATAGAAGAATGCATTGCGATTTGTATCGGGCTCACTACTTCTAAGATAAAACAATTTATAGCCTAGTGGGAATTCGACCTAACACGAAACGTTAAACTATTCGCAGTCAGGGATACATTGTGAGGCATATCCATTATTTGTTTCGAATACGAATTTGTAAGGAGGCTTCCATTACAAATGTTTCATATTTAAGATGTCGTTTCAAAGAAATTTACTAAACTGTTCGCTATTAATGATATCGCTATACATACTAAAATGCAGTATTTTATGAAATGGTCATGACTTCTACTAACTACCGATTATCCGTACAAATTTGTCTATTCACCCGAATTTAAATGAGGACCTATTATTTTTCTTTTCTTTTTTATTATCAAATAGTGGTGGGCGAAGCGGCTCGGTTTAGTAAGCCGGATCACTAAATCAGCTCCTTGTAGTGTACCGGTTCGGTGATTCGGCTCGATTGAACGACGGTTCGCGTCCCCCCGATCCCTCGCTCCCTTGGCCCTCCTAAAGACGTCCTTAATACGCTCTTACATGATACTTTTTTCGTTCAGTTTTCATATGGATTGTCTTTACAGAGAGCTGATTTAGTGATCCGGCTCACTAAACCGACCCGATTCGCCCACTACTATTATCAAATAAATGTAGAAAAATAAATCGCTCAATAGGAAGATCAAAATAAGTAATTTTCAGGAGCTTTTTAAAAAAAAAAATTATTTAATACTTCTAAACAGAAAATGTAAGAAAAGAAACCCTTATAAGCACTGAGTATAAATTTGTGTTAAGTGCAAATAAATGGGTGGACGTGCTTTTTTATTGTCAATTGAAGACATGGTTGCAATGACAGTATAAGTGAGAAAAAACATTTTTGAGAAAACAGCCCTCAAAGATTTTACAAACGAATAAAGTGTACTCCCCATGGATTAAACATTTAAGTTTTTTAATATGTTGAGAATTCTTAAATTAATTTGGGAAATTTTAATAAAATTTTACATTATGCACATACTTATTTTCAAATTAATTAAAAAATATACTTTGTTTTCACCACTTTATAAATATACATCAATATTTACATATTTCGAAACCGATTCTTTCGTCATCAGGAATATATGAATACTATATATTCACAAATTCTTGATGATCTTTCATGAAAGCATTGCTTTCGAAACATGTAGATATTTATATATATTTATAAAGTGATGAAAACAAATCATATTTTTAAATTAATTTATTAATACCAATCGTTTGAAGGACTTATTTATTTATTTATTTTCAGAGGCATGAATGTTACATACACTATTCTTTCATGATAAGGGTGAAAAAAAACAATTGAAAGTTGATATAAAAGAGAATCAGTAATAATTAATAATTTTTAGAAACTTAATTAATCATACTCCTCATCTTCTGGTTCCATTTCACTGGTATTCTGACCATCATCATGATCCGCCTGAGCCTTAATATCAATAATTTTTCCGAACTACTCAAAAACTTGAACAACTCAAGTAGATAGTTTTTCTTTGCTGGTTTCATTAGTATCTATCTACCATCTCAATTCCGTGCATATTTCATATTTCCAATTTCGGGAGAGTCGTTACACCAAGTTTAAATTATTAATTGTTTTTGTGTTTAATTCGGAGAACTTAATTTAATTTTTTTTAAATTTAATGTAAATCAAATTTAATAATGTTATTATTAAGTTCTACAAGTATTTTTAGTTGTTATTATTGTTCAGTTGACAGTGTGAAAATGGTCTTAAACGCCGAAACAGCTGTCCTAATAATAACAACTAAAAATACTTGCAGAACTAAATAATAACATTATTAAATTTGATTTACATTAAATTAAAAAAAATAAATAATAAAAATTATATTAAATTTATAGTAACTGCATTTTGTAGAATGATTGGGAAGTAAATATTTTGCCAACTGCATTATGTTTTCAGTGCACAAGTTAAGTAGTAGGAAAAAATATTTATTTTTTAAATAAAGAAAAATTATTATGAAAAAATATATATTTTGCGAAAAGGGTGGTCGTCTAAATATTGTAAACAGACCAAATGACCACCTTCTACTAAAATATGCTGACTTTCTAAACTGTCACTGGAATCTGACGGCATAAATGATAATAAAAATTGTATGCAAGAACTTCGTACTGACACAAAAACAACCAATTTAAAAAAATAGTTCTTGAAAAAATTATTGTAATTATTGTATAGGAAAGCAGAGACTTATTTCACAAAATATTGTATTTGAAATAACTAAGGAATTTATATTTATACTTTTATATTTCTTCATGACTCATATATGATAAGGATCATGTATAGATAAGAATAATTCTTGATAATAACACGAGAAAGGGGTATACAATTTTTCCCATTAAATAAGGACATGACTGGTTCAACCAATCAGTTGTTCAATGACTTTTGTGAAGTCACTGTTTCATTTGCAAATCCGAAGAGGAAGCCGGCGATTTATAATTCGATATCACTAGTCCTGGCGTGAGCGTCCAGTACAATTATGATAAAAAAAGAACCGTAGAACACAATAAGGCATTTTATTCAAAAACATCGTAATAATCACGTACGCTCTTACTCCACTCATGTCTTCAATTGTCCATTGAATATTAGAAATCAGATATGAATTTGATTTATTTTAATCTAAATAGAAACGAGATATCACTTTTCATATATATACTCGTATATACACCATCAAGAACATGTTAGATACAGTTATTTTACATTGACATCAGATAATGTATCATTTCGCACTTACTACGGTTTTACACTGTGCTAGCAATTCGTAATAATGTTATAATAATATAACTCAATAAAGCATTTATTGGAGAACCATCATGCTTTTTATGTTATTTTGTGGTTGATAAAAAGGAACAAAAGCTAATGAAAATGTTTTTTGTAATAACTGTAGCAGTAGCGTAATATTTATGAAATATTGTTTCGTTCTGATGGTTTTTTCTTACATTCCTTTCTCCGAAAGACTATGATTATATAGATATATTTTGTTTTAGTATTTACTTGGTACATAATACATTTTCATTGGCTTATTCTACCCACGATGCATTGATTTTAACGACACGTGTTTACGAAATTTTATATCTAAAAAACTCATCTAATAAATTCAATATCATTCATATTCATGTACCATGATATTTGAAGAGAGTTTTTCAATACAATATCTTATATTCATACATATAGAGGTATATTTTATATTTGTTTTTAGTTATTAAATTGAAATTTATTCAATTATCTTTATACGTGAGTGCTCATCTCAAACGGTATGGAAAAATATGTTTTGTGTACGCGTTTTAAGTTGTACCAAGTAAATAACAAAATTGATGGAACAGCATGAATTCCAACTGTTTTATTTGAACCAGCAAGATACACTAAGCGTAGTTGTTTGCATATTTCACTTTGAGTTTTAAGGTTGCTGATTTGATCTTTACTTTCATTGTCGACTTCTGGGCAATATAATTGATTTTGTATAGTAATTGGAATAATTTATCAGGAAAGCGAGCCCTTCCATTTTTTATTTTGTTTAATTTTTTCATGAAAGTTGTTCAAATAAACCACGTAACTTATTAATTACAGATTAAAATTATATCACACAAGATTGCCAACTGCTCGCTGTCGGCAACGGTGAGATTATTGCATCCCCAATCGGGGAATGTTACAAAGCTGGAGGAAGCAAGGAGAGAAAGGCGATGGGGGATGTATGGGGAATGGTGGGGAAGTACTTTGCTATACATATCTAATCACCAAACACGACTAAAGCCATTTAAGGCGATGCAATGGGACGTAATGCAAAATTGGGTTTGAGAATTTGGTTGCTTAGAAATATCATAGATAATTTAAATAAATACTGCATGTAGAACACACCATTGCCTTTTGTTTAACCGTTCATTTATTTGGTGTGTCTTTTTATAAGCTTAGAAAAAAATTAAGTATCAGACCTAAAAAAAATGTTTAAAGCTCAAAATATCCTACTTACGAACTCTTTTTCCGATATTGTCGGATTGTGCACTGTGAAAAATTAAGTTTATTATAATATGACCGTAAAACATTTTAATAATTATTTCTCTGCATTACAGAATAAAATAAAACACGCATTTTTGTGATGGTTTTTTGTGTAAATCGAAACATGCGGCCGATGTTAAGCGGGACTTTCAACCTTTTCGCCCCCTGCACAAGGAGCACGTGATTTCGTTGGAATTGTAGCCGGTGGATCGCCTTAAACAATATTTCTATTCTAAATGGTGCTATTTCACTCTGAAACATGCCGCAAATATACTTCATGTTATTTTTAATGAATAAATTGTGAATTAACAAAAAGTAAATAAAATTTACTTCCACAAGCCGGGATTTGAACCCGCGACCTCTAGATTCGTAGCTAATGACCGTAACCACTCAACCACGGAGGCTATCTATATCTCCATGTCAACACAAATGGAATAGTTTCGTAAAAATATTTATGAAAAAAAAATTACTTCAATTTAACAACTAAGTATTTGCTGTAAATACATTTTTTAATGACGTATCTATTATATTAATGCGTTATTGTTAGATGAATATCACACAAATATACATAATCCAATATTATTGTCTGCGGCTTTTATAAGCACATTTTAATAAGTTAACCTGATTTAAAAAAACTGACTCGCTGATCTCAAATCAAAAGAGAAATAATTCGTATTTAAGATCGCTGATAAAATAACCCGAACGTAATTTGAAGCGAATATTACAAAAGGAATAATAAAAGCTAAGTCTTAAAACCGAAAGGTGTTTTCAATATTAATCAATTCAATAAAAATATACTAATATACTAAAACTAACTGATACCAGATATACCTACGCTCTGGCCTTGCCTATTTGGGATTTATGTTTTTGTTTTATATACTCGTACATTATACGTAGGTTGGTCAGATGTATTTATAATTTAATGTAAAAAAATGTTTATAATCATTGTACCTTGATTGTGTGAATGTATGTTTAAAAAAAATGTATGTTTAAAAAAGAAACAAGATTTGTCACTGAAAGAAAAAAAAACTGGTAAAAAATATTAAAAATAAAATCATTAAAAGAAATTAGATTGGTCATCGAAAGAAATTGTATATACCATTAAAAGAAATAAGATTCATAATTGAAAGATACCAGATTGGTCATTGGTATGCCAACTCATCCTCAGTGCGAATATTCAGTTTAGACAAACGCTTGTGTGAATATGATAGCTTGTGTGAATATAATAACTTTGAAATCAAGTATTAGTTTTTCATTTTTCACGCGAAGGAAAAAAACAAATTAATATTATTAAAATATCGTATGGAGTTCTAGAAATTAAAAAAAATAAAAAAATAATGTACAATATTAGCATCTTTACGGTTGTAATTTATTGATCTGACAAGTTCGGCTTATCAAATGTCAAAAATAACTTTTCTTATTTTATATTCATTCAAAATGGTGACCTGTTAGTTCGGATTTTGGTGATACATAGAGATGCCTCCATATTTAAAATAATCAGAATTAAGTCTGATAAAATCAGCTAACCGGTACTCCCTACACAACTAATAGAGGTAATTAATTTGACTTTAGCAATAATATGAAACCAAATTCACCATGTGTAGGAAACTAATATCTGTATTTTAAGCCCCAAGAAGATCAATAAACATGCGCACCCTAATCCGATACGAAATATTAGTATGGACGATTAATACGTAACCAAGAGCGCATGCGTAGAGGACCAAATTTCGGGCACATTTTATTTGTGCCCGACCATCTGCGATGGTCCCTCCAAAACGTTCAAAGGTATCAACAGTCAGTGGATGGCAGTAATTAAAAATGTGTTGACTCGGTTAGTAATATTACACCTAGGTATATAAAGTCATAAATATAATAAATAAATCTTCAAAAATTTTGTAGGGCACATATTGCCTTCCATATTGTTTCCCTTTATGGGAAACCTTCTTTCTTGGTATTTATATATGCTCAATGAAAAAATGTTATACAACAAAGCTTTCCCGGTATAATATGAAATACTTAATAAGAGAACTTGTTTTATTTGTATCTATAAGTTGGTATTTACTCATGGTATAATATTACATCAAACGATATGTCGTTAAGGATTGCAGTATTAAATATCCGTCTGAACTTGGAGCGAAGGCCCCAACACAAATGTCGATCAAAATGTTGAGGTCAGCTTTTGTATTTTACCGTATAGGTAAGTCTGAACACTTTTTGGATATGGTCATGTTTCGATTATCGAAACAGAATTTAATTTGAAGATCGTAGCATTTTATGTATTTGCTCTTGGAAAACGTGACACATAACTTAGACATTAAGTTTTTCTTTGAATGCTAGTTTCGGACGTTATACCATTTAACGTCGAACAATATATCTTGCGAAAATTCATCCATCCCTTTCAGCCTTCTGCTTTCTCCTTACATTTAATTTTGCGAAATGATGCGGTGTTTACTTCATCACCATCTCGCCACCTATAAACGTTAAAAAAATATGGTTTCTTGAACGTTATAGGTAGCAAGAGAGGTTTAGATTAAATTTACTGGAGAAACAAAGAACAACAGACATACTAATGATCCTAATCTAACATTAATTAACGATCCTAATGTAAGTTGATGTTATTTGTTCATAATTTCATGCACTCATATTATATTATATTACGGACCTGTATATTATATATCATGTAGATCAGGCTATTACTATTTTTTTTTATTTTAAAATAAAACATATATTTTCCAAAAACAATTTTTTTTTTCTTTAATAATTTCTCTGTGTCTTGCATGCTCTCATACATTATTATACATGCATATTTATCTTAAATATTTTACACCTATATACCAACTGCGTATCATGTTCTTTTTTGTTAACTTAATCCTTTTTTTTTCTTTCTGTACAGAAAATCATTTAAAAGTTAAAATATCTAAAAGCCCATTGGGGTATTAAAAAATGATAATAAATGAAATTAATAGCCGAAAATTAGTAAATTAAGAAAAATGATTTGATCACCATCATAGTATTTTCACAAAATCCAATCAATATGTTTATTTAAAATAATTAACGAATGTAAGACTTAATACCATTCACGTAATTATAAAACAATCAATAAAAACCTACAACCATTGAAAGCTGAGATAGCAGATTATTTAATTTGTAAGTACCTCAAAAAACAGAATTTTTTATCACAATTATATTCTGAGTAAATCGGAGTTTATCGAAAAAATAATTAATCATTTCATACAGATCGCCAAATCAACTGTCACGAAAATAAAAATTAAAATAATTGCAGAACTTATTAATAACATTATTAAATTTGTTTTCTTTAAATTAAAATTTTACCAGTGTTCTACAAATTAAACACAACAATAATTAATACAATATTATTTTAAGGCCTATCAACACTCCTTCACCCTCCAGGTTTATTATAAAGAAGCCTCTTTGGCAGTTGGCTAGCTTTTATCCTCGTCATAATATACTCTTAGCTTCGCCAAGTCATCCTAGTCTTATGAATCTAGTTAGTGACGACTCTTCTAACAATCGATATGCCTCGTTTATCTTAATTCACTGTCTACTTAGTAAAACAAACTCTTTTCTATCATTATTACCATTTATCTTTAAAAATATATATATTCATTTAAACAAATCGATCGATGTAAATTCGAGTACACACGAGTTTAACTTTAATAGGCGCACAATAGCCGTGCTATTTTCAATAATGCGTAATTTACGTATGCTTGATTTCACTGTTTTTGTATTCAACAAGTAATACAAAGATGTTATCGAATATACTCTAATATTGTTAGTAACACGAACCAACAAACGCAAATAAGTTACGATATTATTGGCAGTATGTAGGTGCAATAAAATATATTTTACTATAAATCGAAGACCACAAAATATAACTTATTTCATAAATACTTCAAGAATTATTATTTTTGTAAATTCGATTGTCAGGAATTGTTTGTTATACGAAACTTTTAACTGTTCCATTTCTTTTTTATTAAAAAAATTATACTATATACTTACATGCATTGTATTCCTAAGAGTTAAGAAACACATTGTAGGACATGCAAAACCGGCAGTACAGGTTTTTGAAAGAATATATTACAATA
This sequence comes from Halesus radiatus, assembly GCA_022606495.2. Classification (NCBI taxonomy): domain Eukaryota; kingdom Metazoa; phylum Arthropoda; class Insecta; order Trichoptera; family Limnephilidae; genus Halesus; species Halesus radiatus. The sequence goes on along the minus strand of JAHDVE020011624.1, from coordinate 8,186 downwards.
CATTAGTGGTGGGCGAAGCGGCTCGGTTTAGTGAGCCGGATCACTAAATCAGCTCTTTGTAGTTTACCGGTTCGGTGATCCGGCTCGACTGAACGATGGTTCGCGTCCCCCCGCACCATGCCCTCTCCCTCGCTCCCTTGGCCTTCCTAAATACGTCCTTAGGACGCTCTTACACGGTACTTTTCGTCCAGTTTTTAATTGGATTATCTTTACAGAGAGCTGATTTAGTGATCCGGCTCACTAAACCGGGCCGCTTCGCCCACCACTACAATACATAACATTAAAAACACAATTAAACATTTTTGAACTTCCTCGTCGTAATAATATGGTTACACGTGAATTAATTTCAAAATACGGTACAAAGATATTACCATACAAGATATAAGCAGTTGCGGTTAAATAATTTTAAACGACGTTTGAATGCATTTGTCCACACCGATAGTGGTTCAAATTAGTTCGAAATAGTTTGGAACACACGCCCTCAGTCCCCCCTTACCCCATAGTATACCATTACATAAATAAGAATATCTTTATAATAATTCTACTTTTCATGTTAGTGTTATTATTAGATTTAAATAATATTATGAGAATTAAAATTATTGTCAGTTTTTTTGTAATAACTTATTGAAGCTTAGAAACCTTGTTGTAACATATTTTTGAACCTTGAAAATAATGATAACAATTCTCAAAATGAAACATGAAACCGAGAAGAAACAGAAAAGAAAAAGATAACGGTATAACCAATAGTATAACGGTGGATAACCAAGATAACGGATACACCGTGATGTTCTGGGTTCGATTCCTAGCTGCTAGCGTTATATTTTTCTTTGTGTATTTTCGGTTTCATGTTTCATTCTGAGAGTTGTTTCAATACCTGAAATTCCAGCAATTCAAGGAATAGGAAACCCGCCCCTGAGGCAGGATTGACTAAAACGTTAAAGCAAACTGCGGAATTACCATTTCAAGCGACTAGCGAATACGACGGTCTTAGGGCTGCAGTCAAATTCGAGAAAATTTTATAGGGGGTTATTCAATGGGTCAGTAGCTCTAATTTACATTTATTTAAATTGTTTTACTTAATTCAGGTCATGAATTAATTACATTGTGCTTCATTCATTCTTATAGTTACTACAATTACTACCCATTTTCTTTCAGTCTTGAAACAAAAATAATTTTAGCTTAGATTTACAAGCTATTATCTTCGAAGCAACTTTGTTTCATTATTACAATTTTTACGAAATTTATTAATAGCTTCAACCGATGTATTCATATTCCAGTAAAGAGATAATCCCTATAAGACTGATGTTTACCGATTTAAAAGAAAACTGATACCGTCACTTTACATAACACCATTCGACTACTAGGCCAATGAAATCGATATTCGGTTTGATTTCGATAAATATTTTAAAAATCTTCACCCGAAGTCAGGGATTTTTCCTTCCTTCGAGCACACCCATAACAGACTTCAAAGGTTGATCTATCGATAGATACTACATACGGCGCCTGTTGGTAAAATTAACTTCATTCAACATCTCCAACTGACTTCTTTTCATAAAAAAGTATAGTAAATATCTAGTACGGATGAGAAGTAATTTACTTACTTTTATATAACATTATGATATATAGGCCATTAAAGGAATGGATTGTTCGCGATTTTAGAGGCACTTTTAACAATTATTTGGGGGCTAACGGTGATTTAAAAAAACGTCTACTTTGGAAATAGAACGAAATATAAAAAAACATATATTTAAATAAGCGTTATGGTGGACTTTAAACTAAATTAAAAACGACCAATTTACGTAGGAACACAAATTTGCCGTACATAATTTAAAATATTGACCGGAAAAAATGTTTTTTTTTTAAAGTTTTATTTTTATATTTTTATTTACGTAATTATTTTTATATGTGATACACGATATTTTTTTAAAATATACAATAAACCCGCAAATAATTTTCTAAGTTACCTCTAAAATTCTGAAAAATGATTATATTCCATGGTATATACTTACACAATCTAAAACAAAAACAAAAAAATACTTCTCATCCGTATTAGATATTTACTAAACCTTTAATTAAAAAATATATCATTCAGTTTGGATGGGTATTTTTGGATGGCCTCAAATCCTAAATTAAGTTATGTGCGAAACAGGCACCGCAGCCGTTAGTCTTAATTGTTTATTAATTTATTTAAATTTATTAACTTATTAATTTATTTTATTAATTTATCGAATTTAGAAATGTTTATTTTGAAGTTACGAAAGTATTTTAGTTTTTATCTTTTTATTACTGTGATAGCTGTTTCAGGGATAACAAAGCGATTTTCAAACTGTGGTTAGGCCACGTTGAGACGATTTTCTTTTATGATTTTATTTACAACCACATCGTCAATATTTTCGGTAAAAACCGATTTGCTCAAAAAATAATTGTGATTATAAAAATTCTCTAATCTCTGAGGTACAAACCTATGAATTTTTTTTTCCTAGCTTTTAGTAATAACGTGAATGCTATTAAGGCAATGAATTTATTTTTATGTGTGTAGTAAATCCCCGAAATATTTTAAAGAATTAAATTGTTCCGATTTTGTGAAAATTCTAAGAAATGGTGAAAAGGTAACTTTTCTTATTTTATTTATTAACATTATATTAGGATCAGTTGTTATTTTTCTTATCTCTAGTTGATTCTAAAACTCGGATTATTCTAGGTTAATCATTGAACCCTGAATTGCGTTTTAATTGCTGGTAAAACAATGGACATGACAAATGTTTTCAACGCGTATAGCTTTTTCAAAAGCCTCTCTAAGTTTCATAAAGACGTAGACAAAGTACTGAACAAATACAGTTCATCAGTTCAAAGCGTGCAAATGCGACTGCGACATTCAAGTGGTCTCTCCCCTAGGGTTGTTTATTCACATAAAAAGAATGTAATTTGTGCAGTTGTAAAAGTCCCGTCTCCTAGATTCACCCCTCGGGTGAGGCCAGGGAAATTAAGCAGTGGCAGGGCTGTGCGGCTCATGATGTTAGTTCATAAACTATTTATTATTGACGATAAAATAGTTTTCAAAATGCCTACATATTATTATTTACGTGTTTTTTATATATTATATTTATCGTCTTAACATCTACACAGATTCTATCATTACCCCTTCATTCATTTTGATCCTCCCATTCAATCACTATTCAAATTCAATATCTTGAAAATAAATCGATTTTACCGGTAATAAATCATTTACCGTCCGAATTAAAATTGGGTGGGAGTAAATAAAATCACATTATTAAATCGTTTAATGTAACCTTACCAAAATGGCTTTGAACGCCGAAACATTCATAACAAAAATTAAAAACTAAAATATTTTCGTAAGAAGCAATCACTTTGTGGTTTGACATTGTATTAAGTAAATGAAACACGCTGTTATAAACCACGAATATATTTTATTTTCACCAACCGGTTCCGTTTAACTCAAGGGTAAATATAGTAAGTAGACTATCTAGTTATAACTATCTAGTTATTATATTTACCCTGATGAAGCTTGAGTTAAGCGAAACCGGTTGGTGAAAATAAAATATTTTCGTGGTTTATAACAACGCGTTTCATTTACTGAATAAAAACTAAAATGCTTGCAGAACTTAATAGTAACATTTTTAAAATTTATGTAATACGAATTAAAAAATAAAATAAAATAAAATTTCTATTCACATTATCAAATCCTTTCTCTCAGATTTCTTCAGTCATTTTTTCAACAATATTAAAATACCTTATTAACCTTACTAAGGAGTTAATTTTTTTCACATTATTTATCATCAAGTTAAACATCTTAGGTATATTGCATTCCAACGTTCTCTATATGTACTTATTTATTTACGTATTTCTGAACTATTAATCAATCGTTAGTATTTAAATCTTATCACAAAACTTAAGGTTATATAGTAATTTTAATAAAATTAATTTCAAATGACGTTGCATTTTACGCAAAAAAAATTTGCAGTTACTCTTTTTGAAAACGCTGTCAAGTTTTAGAATCGGATTGCATTTTAAAAACCGTAAAAATAATGGCAAACGGGTTTTTGTTGAAAAATAAAACGAGTCAAATAATTTGACACGGAGTTGTGGACGGAGTGTGATAAGAACAGAAAAATATGAAAATTCCCGGCGTGGATTTGAAGTAGATTGATTATGAGTGATTCACAAAGCACACGTTCATAAAATAATAATTTTAATTTTGCTCTGAGAATTTTTATTTCTCTGCCCACAGTTGTTGGCTTAACGAGTTCTGAGTTGAAGTGCTTACTTAATAAGTACTAACTATACCACTTTACTTCATAAATGTCAATCAATATTAAGTTGGAAATCTGTTTGTTTAATGCCACAAAAACTCTTTACCGTAGAAGTCTGGCTTAATGAAATTAGCACAGCTAATATGGAATCTGTAAGTTAACGTAAATTATTTCAGTCAGCTACTTATCATTTCCATCAAGAGCTATATAGCTTTCAGTTATCCACTATACCATCACAAGCAAGATTCAAAAATACCTCATTTCATTCATCCCATTGTTATTTTCATCACGAGCCATACAGCCTTCAATTATCCACTGAACTATCACAAGTAAGGTCGACGTTTTGGTTTTTGTTAATTTTTTAATCAAAATACCCTAAGCCAGGTACTTAACAAATGTTATAATGTTTTCACGGAATTCAATTACTTACTGTAGTTTGACACGTTTATTAAATATATATATTTTTTTAAATGACAGTAATAAATTAATAAATTCAAATATAATTTTCATGTTATGTATACACATCCTTACAATTTAAGACGTTGTTTTTTCGGTTTTTAGATAAATGAAATGCCAAAAAAATTACTTTTCCTTTTGCATTACTTAGAAAAATATCTATTTTTGGCAGCAGTTTCATTTTCTAAGCCATAAAACAGCGGAGTTCTTGCTGTGCTCGTAACATTATCCATGTCTAGAGAAATTTTATGTAAAACTCCTCCAACCCTCGGCGCGCGGGGGTAGGTAGACTAGCAGCGGTAGTTAGGCAGACAGGGGTAGATATCATAGCCCGTCTTAGGGGAGGTTCAGCTAAGGCTGATCCAGGGGGAGGGAATAGAGATGTTATGGTCGTTGGTCCCACTCTTTACGAGTCATGCGCCGCTGTGCATTATATTTGATGGGGGACTGTAAATGATTTGTTCACGGAAGTTGAATGTATTCACATTTGGTATACAATTATTGTGGATGAAACCTAATGTAATGAAAGAGAAAATTGTTTATTTTATTTTTAAAATGGGTTTTTCCATCTGTTTTTTTCCCTTATAAATAAGTTCGAGAGTAATCCATGTAACGCGTACTTATAAATTTTTTTTTTAATAGTTTTCACCCTTCACTTTCCAAACAGAGTGTGCTTTTGTGTAAAACGAACACCCTATGGTGTGACAGTAAAATTGAGGCATTGTTATTTGTTATTTCCATAAATGTGCGATATTTCACTCCAACTCCTACTAGTGTTAAATATTTATTTGTATATTTGCTATTATCTTATGGTCTAGTTATGACGTAGAGTCGGTTTCTCGGAAATATACACACAGTTTAAAATAACATAATGGTTTGAACAAAGCTTATTGTTTGAAAAACAAAAAGAAAGATCTATTTAAACGTCCCGCTTATGGAAAGATTTTTTTTTAACCGGTAGGTTTCAATTTTTTCTTTTCTCTCTTTTGACTAACTTATTGAAGCTAATAATAGATTAGATGATTTAACAATTTCTAAATCGAAACACGAAACCAAAAAGACACAGAAAAGAAAAAAGATAACGGTAGCAGATCATAATCTTATGGTTATAAAAAGATAGCAGTCAAAAAATTTATGGGAATTAAATTAGGATGATATTAACAAGTCAAAGTATGATAGCGATTAAAATTACGGGATGAATTGGAGTAGCCGTAGCTCAGTTGACATCGAGCGCAGGTCCTGGATAGACCATGAGGTCCTGGGTTAGTATCCAAGCTGCTACCGATATATTTTTCTTTTCTATATCTTTCCGGTGTCGTATTTCGATTTGGGAGTTGTTAATATTATTAAATAAATGAATTAAAAATGCTTTAGAAACATGCTGATATCTGTATATTAATAAAGAGGTGATTACAAAGTAATTTTTAATTTTTTTATTTATAATGACGCCACATAGTGAATCCCAATCTTTTGAAGAAATTATGTAAATATTGTCATCAATGATTAAAATATATATTTTAACCGGCAGGTTTCATTGATTTATTTTAAGGTGATAGATGGTTTACACCTCATCAACTATCTTATATTAACATAATTTTATCTTTCAGGATAAGCGAAATCGGATCGGAATACAAAATATTACTGAATATCTGTGTTAAAAAAAAAAACACAGATAAGTTAATTTGTCTAAATCGAATCCTAAAAATTACTTCTTTTCACCCAACAGTCTTATATCAATTACTGGATTCATAAAGACGAAGCTTTTTTAGAAGCTCCTCAAAATTGGGTCACCTTTTTCGTTTTATTTTTCTCTCCCAATTCTGACATGCTATTAATCTCCATACCAAATTTTGATTAGGCTGAGCAAGCCGTCAAACGTTTTCGTCTTGTTAATGCGGGATTTGTTTTTTCTTCAATTTATTAATATTATTGTTTGTTTTCTTAGAATGACAAATCCATTCTCTCATTTTTACAATTGAAGCTTATTGGAAAGAGAAATTCGTTCAATTTGTGACTCTGTCGCTTACAGGGCGCTTTTGTTTGAAATCTTCTGTTTTGTATTGTGACGAATACGCAAGATTTGAGGGTGACAAAAACATCTCTTTGACAAATCATTAGATGGCTCGATTCTCATCCAAATCATTTTCCCCGTTATTTTCGCAATAATCATCCCAATTATGAGAAGAATAATTAATTCTTTTCAGTATATACTTCTACTACTAATTGAGATAATCAGTTGAATGGGAATGAGCGGGAAACATAATTTGGATAAAAATTAAGCAAATAATATCTATCAGTTCGGTTATTATTCTATCGTTCTGATATTGTACAGATGTGCCATAGACATATGTATCGGACGTACCTTCTCCCAGATTATTCCGACGCGGCCATTTTTCGTCTTCGTATTTATGTATAAGAATTTTATGTTTTGTTTGTTAATATATGTAACGGGCGGTCTGGCGAGCTTGTTCGCACCAGACCGCTCAAACTGAAATGACTGAATAAAAGCGTTGGAGCGGGACAGTTGAGGTTATCCACCACTTTCCCACCCCGGTATAAGTAACTTAGGGTTACTCCTTCAGGGTGCACCTCAAGGACTCTAATTTTTTGGTTCAACGAAGCTAAGGTTATAAATGATTCTAAACCCTCAAGTGTCCCTGCATAGCATTAGCTTAGAAGGAGGTTAGTAAAATTTCACAGCCCAGAATGGTTAGTACATACATACGGTCGACAAAAGTGGCTCTAGTAATAATGGTGGCTCTGCTCTACTCGTCCGTAGATGAACATGGTGAGACGCGGAGAAATACTAACATAAAACAGTAAAAGAGAGAAACTAAATAGATTAAGTGAGAGTACTTGGGACGAGCCGTTGCCAGGACACCAGGGCAGTCCCTCTGAAGCAGTGCTAGGTGGATTCTTGTTCCCGCCACCCTTCCCAGGAGACATTGCGCCAGTCGTCAAGATTATCCCTTAAGAAAAGTGTAATTGGGGAGGGGGTAAAAAAAAAAAAAACCCTGAGACCCTGGGGATATGGAGGGGTCCAGGCGGCCGGGAGCGTGCCACTGAGTCGGGGAAACGGGAAGGCCGTCACCACCAAGCTTGCTCCATCGGGAAGTACACAAGGGATCCGGCTAGGGCAAGTAAAAAGTAGATGACTGCTTCGGGTTGCAGGGATAGGGTTAATTTTCCACTCCCTAAGAGGGGATGTGGACAGTACACAATAATAAAAATATTTTTGGGTTCAGTTCGCCTGAATATCTCAAAATGTTTTTGAGTTCTACACAAAGAAAAATTTTTGTACCTAAAGAAAACAAAACTCATAATAGGGAAATAAAAATGGAAAACAAAATTATAACAACAGTAGAGGCATCAGTGCAGAGTGAAAAGTTTAAAGCTAAAAATTAAAATTAAAAAAAAGTATAAGATATATTAAAAATGGCAGGAATCTAAATGAGCAAA